>NDXB01021403.1:33723-44420 GCA_002631895.1 Agapornis roseicollis | reverse complement strand
TTTTTTTTTTTCTCTTTTTTTTTTTGGGGGTTTTTTTTTTTTTTTTTTTTTTTTTTTTTTTTTTTAGGGAATCGGGTCTTTAACAAATGAGATTTGGGGTATTTCACTTATATGTAGAAGTTTACGGAAAAGTGCATTACTAGAGCTGTAACTGAAGTGATTTCATAGTTTATTTTTAGGCACTTTGGATTGAAGCTTGCTAATTGAGGGCGGGGGGTGAGAAGGGAAGGTTTGCTTGGAGTTAAGTTAAGCCGAGGTTATCTCTATTTGCCTGAAGCCTCCAAGTGTTGGCAGGAGAATTGACTAAACTTTGTGAACTTGCATAGGCCTGGCCTTTAGCATGCTCACATACACACACATACATGTGCCCTCGAATGCTTTCTCAGCTTTTCACTCCAGCCAACTTCTTTAACAAGCATACTGCAATCCTTTCCAGCCCACGCTGGGAGGATATTAAATACTTTTTACCCTAAAACTCCTGCTCCTCCTCCTCTTTAACTTTCCCATCCACCCCATGCATGCTCCCACTGCTGGGAAGGATGGGTGCTGTTTTCTCTTATCTCCTTGGCTATGAGGGTAGTTTCACAACTGTTCTGTGTTTCAGTTTTTCACCTACCACAGACTTAATGTATTAAAGTGGGCCAAATCTGGCACTCCTTATCCCAGACAAAGGTTTTATTGAAGTCTTTGGGAACTGTGCCTGAGACTTAGTGAGATTGCAAACAGTGGTATTTAAAAGAGGCTTCCGCAGTCATTTGATTGAAGTAACTTCTCTTTTTTTTTTTTTTTTTTTTTTTTTTTTTTTTTTTTTTTTTTTTTTTTTTTTTTTTTTTTTTTTTTNGTTTGTGTTTTTTTTTTTTTTTTTTTTTTTTTTGTTTTTTGTTTTTTTTTTTTTTTTTTTTTTTTTTTTTTTTTTTTTTTTTTTTAGTGGAGGTAGTTTAATCAAGACAGTGCTTTTAAGTCTGAAACGATCTCTTATGAAGTTACCTGGGAAGAAGTTTAAAATATCTCACTTAATATTTTCACATCTCGGTGCATCAGTTCCCAGCCATTTCACTCTTTGTCTTCTGTGTGAAGGAAAATCCTAACAGGGATGCTATTTATTTTACCTTCCACCTCTAAGGTTAGGCTGGACAGAGTTGGAAAGGGTAGTTACAAGGTGAACCAGTATCCTTTTGAAAGGAGAAGTTATGACAGCTTGTTACTGGGTACAACTGATTTTTTGCAAGCAATGTGATCAAAGAAACATCCTGGCTGATATTCTGACTTTACAGCACTAATAAAAGACTCAAGGATGGGAGGAGGGGATTTAAAACTCCTTGCATGCACACACTCACTGTGTGCTTGAAGAAACATTAGCAGGGTAAAAATTACTTTTTTGGGGAGGGAGGAGGGAAGGAGATCAGGGAAGGAGGGGTTTATACAGTTGCTGATCAACTGGAGGCAAAATAATATCAAGGAGAACTGCCAATAAAGAGAGAATTAGTCTCTGAATTTAGCACTGATAACTCCAAGTGGATTTGGGCAGGAGATATTCTGCTGACCACAGAGCATCAAGCTGGCTAGAAAACATATAGCTGGGAGTCAACGTATTACCTGCAGAACTTTTTTATATTTGTGGTAAGAAGATAATAGATATATTTCTTTTAAGACTTCAAAGGAAGAAAATGAAAGAGGAAAATGTTCAACGTTGTCAAGGACAATCCTACACAACAATTGTGCAGGACACACTGCACACTGAACACAGTGTGCAGTGTGTCCTGCACAGGGGTGTTAGCCAGGGGAAGCTTAGAGAATTGAGGTATAGCAGATATACTGATTTCCCATTTAACAGTTAAAAGAGAATATTAAAATAAAGCCTTCTCTGACAATGGGAAATGGTGCCTCTGCTGATAAGACATTCATTTCTGTCTGAAGCACTGTTTGTTATAAGATTATAGGAAAGGCCATGATAGTGGCATGTCCTTTCACCGTCTGCTTTTTCACTGATGCTGAGGTCCCAGCTCTCTTGTAGGAGCCTTGCCCTTGGGTCAGAGCTGCAGGTTTGGACCTCCTGATCTGTTCCAGCTTGTGGATTGAAGCAGGAGATTTGCCATCTAGGATGGGAGCTCCTTTTCTTCTCAAACTCAAAAGCAATCTAAAAATCTGGTGTATTACTTGTAGCCAAAGAGGAGCTGGAGAGCAAAGCACTTCTAGCTGGACTGTGGTAAGGCCATGAACTCATCTAGTATTAAGTGAAAGGATTTTGTGGTGGAAGGAGGTGGAGGCAGAAGCTGAGGAGTCAGCCCAGTAAAGAGGCCACAATATTTCAGCTGTGGCAGGTTAGTGTAATGGCTTCTGTAATTTACTGGTGCCGTATGCGTGTGTCTTTTCCAATGAGCTTAAAAAAGGTTTGCCTCTAACTACTGGGTCTCCCAGAAGAAACCGCTTTGGTACTTGTTGTTTTTTCCTGTGGAAACCTTGGTGAAGAGCCTCTTTATCTTGTTTGCTGACTCTACCAGTCCTTTTGGCATTGCTGCCTTGTCTTCGACTACTCACTGACTTGTTCCTGGTAGCACGTGTTCTCACAACTTGTGCAATGAGCATAATGACTAGAATAGCACTCTTGGCCACTGACACATGTGTTTAACTGAAGTTCATGAAGGTCCATTGAATGAGGTTACCAGAACTATACTATAAAAATGTACTTTTTCCTTTCTTTTCACATAGAGACACATTTTAATCATTGAGTCATGTCTGGACATGTTTTTTGCTTGTTTTCTTTTTATTAATGTGTCTTTCCATAATTTGTACATGCAAGAAGGAGCTGGGACAAGTGCCTAATAGCACAATAATGAAAAATAAACATCTTGTGTTAGGACGGATCATTTTTTTTTTAAACAATCATATCTATGTCTTTTGAAGTTTAATCTGTGCCAAGATTTCTGTTTGTGGTTTCCTCGTGTACTTGCATTGTGCCATTTTTGTTTCAGTTGTGTTACTTTTTTCCTACCTGAAAACAAAGCTTCTGTTTTGATTTGTCTTTTGCATGTTTTCAGTGATGGAAATGGACCTGAATGTGTTGGACTAGTGGTTGAGTTCATGTTGTTCAGTTATTTATTTTTTATGACATAGACTTTTACTGTGTAATTCTACAACAATTAACATTCCTCCAGGCTGAGAATAGCTCTAATGAAAGCCCGTCTGTGAGCTGAGAGCAACAGAAGTGATCTGGGAGTAGAAAGCTTAAGCAGTGAGGTTAACAGGTCAAATGAGAAGAAGCAGTCAGTTGAAAGAAGTGAATAATACAGGGGATTAGGAGAAGGGATGAAGCTTAATGGCCAGGCTTTGCAGTGAGGTTGTTACTTATGTGTAGGTAAATTCTCTTTGACATCAGTATTCAGAAGTTTGGTTTTGTCTCCAAAGCTCAAAAAGTTATTTTGTAGAAATATAAAAAGTCTGATTTCTTGCATATTATCTTTCCCATGTACCTGTGTCTTGGTGAGATTCTACCATTCTACACAGAGGTAGTTCTTTTCAGATTTTTACTCACTGAGAAGAATATACCTTCAGTTGATAAAGATGGGCAGTGCTTTGCAATTTGTCTGTTGCTCTCTTGCAGGTGCACAAAAGCTTGGTTTTGGTAGTAAGACACCACAAATGTTATCAGCTTGTTTTTCCTTTGCCACGTACAAGTAGAGTCCATGATCAGGTAGAGGAAATGTCCCGTTGACCCGTGGTTGTCTCTGAACTATTTTTGAATCTTGACATGAGTTAGCTGTCTTTACCTACTGAGGCATATTTCTAGTCTGTGATGGTGAAACCAATTTTTCCATCAGGCTTTAGTACAAATGAATACTATGGAAGATCCCTACAGCTCTGACTAAGAATTGTTCTTCTGTCTGTGGCTTAAGAAAAGGGCAATAAGCTAAATGTTTCTGGTATGCTTTATGGCTGAAATACATTAGCAGTGGATTCTAGGAAATAGCCAAGTTGAAATATGTATTACACAATTTCTATTATTCTTTTTAGCTGGCTTCCCCATATTTACATGTAACAGTTCAAAGTGTGAGAGTATAAATGTGAAATGTGTGTGACAGAAGACTGAGAACTGAAAGGTGTAGGCTGGATGGGATTCTTTGGTTTCCTGCTGAAAGGAGCTCTGTCAAGACCAGCATTCAGGGTTGTTGCTATAGATCACCTTCAGCGGGATGTAATGTTTTTTCTTTCCCCCAGTGACCAGAAGCAAGAATTGGTTACTTTCATAAAAATCATTGAACTCTTCCTGTTTTGTGATGCTATGCTAAAGGTTTTCCACTTTGTACAGAAACATCTTTGTCTTGCTATGTGTAATGATGATGAGTAATGAGGAAATGGCTTCATAGGTGATAAAGGACACCATGAAAGTCCTGCTGTGAGTTAACTGTAAGCTAAACTGTGTTCAAACCATCAGCTTTAGGCGTAAGCTCTCCTGCTGTGTTTCATCCTTCCTCCATCCTCTGCTTTCTGATAGCTTTGCAGCCTGGTCTTTGCCAAAAAAGCATAAAGCATTCGAAGGTAAAAATGGGAGTTAATTATGTTTAATGGTGGGTCAGGAAGGGGGGAAGGGAGATAAGGTTTTAATAAAAAGGGCCAGTGTTTATTCCAAATATACATGTGCTTTTAAATAAGTTTTATTAAAATGATTTCAAAAACAACCCCTTCAGCAATATTGGTCATCTTAGCAAAGTACCATGATGTTTTGTTTTGAAATGTGAGCCAAGTCGCTTACTGCTCACTCAAAAATCAAGTCACAGTTGATACTGAATTCTAACCTGCCCAATGCAGACCCACAAACACACTGATTCTCCACCTCTCAGTTTATGGGCATTGGTTTTGGCACATCCCCAAGCAGATACCTGCTGCTGCCCATGCCACCTTTGCTGAAACAAGCTGTTTGGCACACAATTCATGTTTGCGATACTCGCTGTATCTCACAAACTAGAGGTGTCAGTCCCTAACTGCCCTTGCTTGCATTCTGCCTGAACCATACACCAATCTGATTTGGGGAGATGCCTGCTGTAGAGCCAAGAGTTGATGCAGGCCTTACAGGCCACAAAGGTTGGGTCCCTCCTTGGCTTGCTGGGGAAGCTGATGGGAACTAAAGCATCAGGGTCTATGTTTCCTCACCAGCTATTTGAATCTGTTATGTTTTCAAGAAGCATTTTTGTTCAGCTGATAAGGATTTCTGGGTTTTTGTATTTTTTTTTTCTTGGATGAATAAGGTTCTTGTCAGAAAATTCTATTCAGCTGGGAAAGGAGTTAAATAGAAATATATTTTTATAATAAAACCAGAGAAAATTTCCAAGCATGATCTGAATGCAAGTCTTGATTTGTTTTGGTATGGGTCAGAGGAGTATAAACTGCCCCTTTCATCTGTGTAGTGCTGGATTCTGAGACAGAAATGCTTGGTATTTAAAATTTGATATTTTATTTAAAATATTTCTCTGCTGAGAACTAGTAAAGATCCAAATAGTGTCCATTTTTGAATTATATAGTGATTAGTCCAGTCTCAGAAGTTACAAGGCTCCTGGCAGTTAAAGGCTGCAAAATTTTATCTCTGGAAACTTTTACTCTAGCTATGTAACTTACAGCAGAAGGTGAGATTCATGGTGGTATAGGCTAAATATATTAAGTAATGTAAGAGGTATTAGTTTCAGTTAGAGAAACAATTTTAGAGAACTTTTTCAATTATTATGGTTTTCCATGGGAAGAATAAGAAATGTACTTAGTTATAAGTCTAGAGGCACAGGGCTGGACTCGGTATCCTAAGACTTTACTGAATGTTTTATATCAAAGATTATACATAAATGATATACTAAAAACATTGGATGAGAAATTTTGAGTAGTGCAAGGCAATCTCTTTAAGAATGTGGAATGTATTCTTACTTGTATGTTGTTAAATTCTGCCCCATATAATAGGTTGGCTATGGTAAAAGGTTATACTCAAAACTCATTTGCTTTTCTGAAGCTGATGATATCTTCCTGAGTTCAATATTTTGAATGTTTTCACACTTTATATTTTAAAAGAATGATAATCCAAAATAAGCCAGATTTATTCTTCTTCCCTAAACGAGTGTAATTAAATGAATCATTCTGACTTTCGTCTGAGTAGTTAGTTCTTTCTTTGAGGGCTATGTGTAAAAATAATCATAATATAAATATATATGTCTTGAAGTTTTTCCTTGCAATAAACATATGGGCTTATTTGTTGCCAGAATTAATTACACCTACAAGGAAAGTATGTAGCTAAAAGGAAGTGGTGGAAGCATGGGAAGCTGTTTCATTTTTGAAATCTGACCACTTGAAACCACCCACAATGTCTGGAAACCTGGCAGTTGATGTGCTCTAGTTTTGTTCCTATAGTTGTTATATTTCTTGGTGCACATAATTAATATTTTTTTAAAGAAAGCTCAGTAGATTATGCTCAATTTTTAGTTGAGTTTTCCTTCAGTATTAAAAATGAATGTAAAATATATTATGTGTATTATAAACAAGGCTCCTTCTGTGAGAAAAATGTTCTAGTAGCCTGTGCTCAGAATCATGGTTCAGCCACAATTTGATGCAATTAGGCAGATTCAAGTAGCACCAGTTTTAATGCCAATTTTACACTTGGTGATCACTGTAAGGATTGAAGAGTGTGGACATTCCTGGATGTGTGATGCTATCATCGGCTAAGATGAAACAATATTTCCTTTATCACATGCTTTGTCCATTGATATACATTATTCAGATTATACCCAGAATATCTTAAAATATATTTAAAAAGTGAGCAAAAAACAAAGGAGAATTTTAGTTGGCAAGTTGTGGAGGCTGTGCAACTCTTCCCCAAACAGATGTTAGCTTTTAGTTTGAAAGGAACAAACTTTCAAGTTCTACTGCTAGATTTCTATTCTGATAGATTTAGTGGCTTGCACTTGGTGAACTTTCTTGTGAAGGTACATTTAAAATGTTTTTCAGTCTTTTTGCAATTTAAACAAAAAATTCAGATGGCTGGCTTGCTTTACAGTTAGTGACTAGCTTTACATTTAATTTGCAGGGAATGTCTGCGTTTTCATGTGTATTGTGGTTGTATTATATAAAATGAGATTTTTGTATTAAGAAAATCAGCAAAGCGAAAATAAATCACCTTTTTCCATTTTAAGTTGGTTCTGATGCAAAGTTTATTAATGAAAAAGTTTTGTCTTAAGAGGTCAAACTGGCTATAAGTCAGGGCTATGAACAGCAATTAAAGGGTAGATGACCCAAGTTCTGTGCTTATATCTTCATTACAAGCTAACTTTCAAAGCAGTGAGCTGCTAAGAATTAGTTTCTTCAACCTGCTGGCCATGGATGCCTTTCTCTCAGCCTTAAGCTTCCTGTGAAGCAGCACAGGAGAAACAAAATGCCTCCTGCAGCAGTGGAGTAGAGTAAGTGGGACTGCAGCTGTTCTAGACACAAGGTCCAGAGGCCCCTGTTTGGGGTGGGGGTAAGGCACAAGTAGGGGATCATCTCAGTGCTGGGTTTCACATACAGATGTTTGCAAGGTGGGCCCCTGAGTACCTGCCCCAGCTCCTTTAGCAGCTGTGGCCTGTGTGCTTCGGGCTAGGTTAGGGTACAGCATGTGTGTAGGAATGTGCTTCTGAAATTTATGAAGTGTTGTTGGAATATATACTTCCTTCCCTCCCTCCCTTTGAAAGTGAGGAGTGGGGGGAGGGCAGGGCAGGAGGGAGTAATGTTTTGGGATGTTATGCTAAAAACCTGAGGCTAGTCAGGTGTAATGTAGTTTAGGATGTCTGTGTGAAGATACTTGCAACCTACAGTGGCAGCTGTGGGGGGGCAAATTGCAGCTTTTACCTTGCCTGCATGCAGGAGTTGAGTTCAGTGGGTGACTTGCCAAAGCAGAGGTGGGCCCTTTTGCTTTATTGTTTTCTCAGACCTAACCCTCTCATTTTGACCAGATTCCCCAGTCATAACCCAGCTGAAGACCCACTCCTTGTGAGCCCTTAGGCTTTCTCATTCATCCTGAACCTTAATTTTATGCTGAGCTTTGAGCTAAGTGTATAGATAACAGGCATCTTCTCTTTGCTCCTATGGGAGATGGCACCACAAAGTAATCTTGGTGCTGCGTTTTCTCTGTGATGGGGGATGAAGGGATTCCTACTGCTGCTGTTCCTTCTCCTCTTTCACTCCAGCGGGGGATGATAGGGGTCATAGCATGAAATAGGGCAGTAGGAATGACTGTCACAGTGTATATGGGCTTTGGATTGATGTGACCCAGATTTGTATGGTTTGCCTCCTCCCCTATTGTGTTTCCTTTGATGATGAGGTGAGAGGAGAGATTCAGACTGTGTTCTCTTCTGAGATGCCCATGGGTCACGTTACATTTGGTCTTTATTAGAAAGCAACCCCCAAAACCTCCCTCTGTTCACCCTTCCCAAAACAAGCTGTGCCTTGCGGATAGGATTGAAATAGGTATAAGCAAATATGAATTACTTTTCTGAGGTCCTGAGGCTCAGTTTGCCAGTTTCGATAATATCTTTGGAAGCAACACAGCCAAACTCTAGGTCATATCAGCAGTGTGTTGACAAAGTGATATGATTTTATTTGTTAAAATAGCAGTCAAAAGATTGTCAGTGGTAGTGATGGCTGTGAAAGTAATCTTTCAGGAAACCTTCCGGTTGCAGGGACTGGCATAACATTTTTTTGGAGAGAAGAACACCAAGACTGGTTTTAGAAGTATATTTGCATTTCCAGGAATATCTCATAGCCAGTTCATCTTTAACCTTATTTCACAGTGGTTTTAGGGTACAGATGGTCCCCGCACCCTTCTCCGCTTTTGTGTGTGTGTGCATACACGAGTGTTTCTGCAAGGATGTTGTATCATAAAGCAATTGTCAGTTGACTTCCTGCATCTGAAGCTGCTTCTTTTGAGCATTTGAGCTGATTTCTTGCACACTGGCGTGTGCAGATCTCTAGCCTGATCCTGACCAACCCTTCAAGCGCTAGCACCTTGCAGCTCTGCATGCCCATGGTGCGAAGGCAGCACCAATGTCAAATGCAGTGCTGGGGGAGAGGGGTGAGTATGGAAGTTCCCCCCTTGCTGGCACTCCTGTCTTGCTCATGTGTGAAGCCATTCCATGTGACCTTAACTGCATGCTGCTTATCAGTTGCTCACTGCCTTCAGCTGTGGGCCCGTGTGGGAAATATCCTTACTTTCTTTGGTTTGCTTTCATTAAAAGCAGGGTAAAAGGAGAATTTTACCATCTTGTCTGGCCAGTGGTGTGATTGGTAGCCAGGTCTGTTTTGATAGGGCTGGATCCCACCTCTTCATAGGTACCCATCTCTGTGTGCACACACAGTCTTAGATGAACATTTTGCAGGAAGATCCTGTGGATGAAGAAGTATACATGTATGCATTTAAGTGGTCTGATTTATTCTGTTATGTTTCATTTGGTCCGTTTCTCTCCTCTTCCTTCTTCCAACTGCTAGGAAGGGTCTGCATTTTTCTTTGCTATGCTTGACAAATGTGTTTCACATGAATTTGGCAGGCTTTTGAAAAGAAGGATTGAGCTTCTGTGACTACTTTTATTTTTTATTTTTTTCCCCCCTCATGTATAAAGCTATTAAAAGATACTGTTGGTTGCCTGGATAGAAAAACTAATACAGAGAAGAGGATTTACTCATTAGTATCTCAGTCATGTATCTTGTATCTTAACTATTCAGTTATCTCCTTCATGAAATCTAAACGTGTGGTTGCATAGAAAAGTCAACTATTCTATCTGGCCATCTTGAATCTTAAACAAAGATGGTATTGTTTTGAATGTGTTAAAAAAACCTCCCAGATTTTTTAACTCTTTGCAGAGATTATCGTAAACCTTAAATTCAGAATTAGATACCTGAAACCAGGCAGATTTTCAGACCCAATTTTTTTAGATTAACAGAAGATACATTGCAACTGTCTAACATATTTTCATGTTCTCCCTGTGTTGTAAAAGTATATAAAAAAAGGTAATAGTGTTGATTCGTATGTGAAGGTTTGCTTGCACAAAAATGCAACAAGTACTGTGGCCTGTAGTTTGCTGTTGAAGTTTAGGGCCAATTCAAGAAATCCAGGTGCCTTTTGGTTTTGGTGCGTCCAAGCTTGAGAGTGAACTGTAAGGTCTACATATTAAACAGCTCATCTCTACTTTGGTGCCCATTCACTTTTATTTTTATCTCTTGAGCAATAAAGCATGCATTTTAGGTGATTCTTCCAGAGCTATCTGAGAATTCTGGCTTTCCTTATTCACACCAGCTTTCAGCAGATTTTAAGGTGTGTGTCTCTGTGTGCTTGAAGGAGTTATCATAGATACTGGTGACAGCTGAGCTTTGAAATGTTCTTTGCAGCCAGCACAAAGTGCATGGGGAGAGAGTCATTATGAACACTTATAGGCAATACTTGCTTCATATGTTAGTCTTCTAATAATGAGCCCTTCTCTTTGAGCTGGGGAAGCTAAAGGACTTCCTCATAGTCCACAAAAAGATCTGAGCAGCACTTTCATGCTGCTAGGTTTGGTCAATGAATCAAATTTAGGCTTCATCTTTTCTGTGGCTACCAGAGGTGTCCAAACTTATGTGATTTCTAGCCCCCAGAGGCTTCCATGGACATCTTTTTTTTTTTTTTTTTTTTTTTTTTTTTTTTTTTTTTTTTTTTTTTA
>NDXB01021403.1:16598-33676 GCA_002631895.1 Agapornis roseicollis | reverse complement strand
TTTTGTTTTTTGTGGCAGTGTATTTTTTTTTTTTTTTTTTTTTTTTTTTTTTTTTTTTTTTTTTTTTTTTCAGTTTTAGTGGCTTAAATTAAAAACATGAGGCTGTGTGTTTTGACGATAAGACTTCCCAGTTATGAAGTTCAGTGTTCTTTTTTTCTCCATTATTAGTTTAATATGCAGTACATTCCTCAGCAAGGTAATTAAATACAGCAGTTTGTTTAGATACATACAATCAGATAAGTTTGTAATAGGAAGAGGTTTGTGTTTGTAGATGCTGTATCAGCTTCAGGTGTAAACTGAGCCACCAGAAGACTGTGTGATTCTGTGTGTGTGTGTGAAAGCAAAGCTCTAAGCCTTGTGCGGTTATTCTGGACACATTTCCAGCATGTGCGGAGAGCATTACACTGTACATACATCATGATTATACAAAAACTGATTTCAAGTTCCTAAGCCAGCTATTCGCATGACACTTCAACTGATAGGTTGTCAGACTAGTGACCTCAGTTGTAACCCTCACAGCGCTGTGTGTGCATGTGTAGCGTTGCATCATTCTGATATATATATTTTGGGGGTATTTTTTCATATGTGCTACAGAACTTCCCCATATGAGCTGGTAGCTATTGACTGCCTTGGCTGTGAAGTCCTAATTGAAACTAGGTGTTAATCACCCTTCTTTCCTCCCACTTTATTTTTACATGAAGGTTCATAATGTCTTTTATTTTAATTCTTAAGGATTTAATTTGGACAAGGATCTTGCTGTCCGGGTGGTTAAGACTTGAGATTTTCCCAACTTTAATCAACTCAAGTGTGTTTTATTCATAGTGCCAATAAAAGTGAAGATGCACTTAACATTCTTACATATAACAAAAGGTTACTGCTGACAAAATGTCCTTTCTTTTATCCTTCTTTGGATTTTCAGAATGTTCCGCAGAAGTGAGCTTTTATTTGACTTTTGGAGTACTGAAGAACTTTTAATACTATTCATGGGTTTAATCTCTGGATGCCACAAATCTGTTAGGCCTCCGCATCTTCAGTTCACACTGCATGGTTCAGTGTTACAGATGTGTACTTTAAAACTTTGTGATTTCAGACTGGAATGTCTGCGTATGTTGATTTTCTGTCAGGGTTATACAAGCGGATGCCACATGTGCATGCATATGCATATGTGCACACAAATGCACACATGTAAACTGGTATTTATAATAATGCTGTATAAAAATTAATTATGGATATAAGGGTAAGAAATAAAAGGCATGAGAACATATTTTCACAACAGTTGCATGAGTGATGTGCAAATATGGAGTTTTCTTGTCGTGTGTTAGATCTTTAATTGCTATTTACTTAACAAGGCTTAAGGCTTGGTCTTACCTTTTGGCTATTAAACTGCAGTTGCCATCCTACTGTAGTCTGTATTTCCAAGATGGGGAGTTACTGTGTGTGCCTCAGGTAGTTACAGAAGGTGTGATGTGAAGGGTGTTCTGGAAGGTTGCCCACAGGGTTCTTCAGTATTACAGAGACATCACCCACCACCACTGCCCAGCACCTTTGTCCTTCTTTGTTAGCTGATTTGGTAAAATAAATAAATAAAAGCCACTGAAAACTAGAAACTGAATAGAACAAGAAAATATATTTCTGAGGGTGGATTTGTCTTCTGTTGATACAATTTGGCTTCTTTTTGTAGTGTGAAAGTTCAATAACTTTATTTCTCAAGGCTGTGTTTTCAAAGTGCATTCCAGTTGTGTTTCTGCTCAAGCAGGTTTTCAGTAAGGAAGCAGTCTTAGAGAAATTTTGGACTTCTTCCAGTAACTGGAGAGCTTATGGTGCCTAACTGGGATTTATTGTAACTGAACAGGAAAAATCCTGAAATACAGGACTGTGTAGTTGTATAAAACCATTGTTTCCTGTCGTTTTACAGTTGCTTGACCTTGAATTAGAGCAATGTCTTTAAGTGTCTGCAAGACACAATGCAGTATGAACTAATTGTTTTAAAAACCTATTATAGCTGTGGGTTGCATTACATAAAGTTACTAAATTTTCCTGTCCTGTTTTGTGTATTTCAGGCTTCAGTTACAGAGCAACGTGAGGATTTACACTTTTGAAGTAGGAATGTGAATGGGATTGAAGAATTTATATGGAGGATTCTGTTCCTTCCTGCTCCAGGAAAGACAGGTGAGTGAATTGTGAGATAATTTGTAATTAGCTCAGTCCTTACTTCTGAAGGTCTTTAGTCAAAACAGGAAGATACAATTCAGATAGCTGTATGTAAAAATAAAAGAATACACTTCTTAATTACAAACATCAGTCTTCAGAATTTTCCATTAATGTTTAGTAATATGAAGGTTTCCATAAAACTTGGTGTGAGTTTTCTGTAAGTTCCTTTACCCTCCCATCTCTTTTTGATGTAGCACTTTTTATATTTGGCAGCTTTTTGCCCAATGCCAAAGAAATCTGAACTGACAAAATTGACAGCCTTTTTTGAAGCAGTTCTGAAGGAGGCTGCAACCAGAGAAAAGCTCAAGGTGGAGACTTATTAGATCCCTGTATGTAGTTGTTAGTGAAAGAGACAGGTCAGCATCAGCACCGGATATGTCTATATCGCATTTGGGCTACTTGTGATGTGTGAATTTATTCTAGTGGCTGCAAACCCAGGTTTGGTATCTCCCTGTTGCCCGCCATCACTACGTCCTTGGTCTCAGATGGGAAGAGAAAAACTAGGGGCTAAATGCAGTAGGGGTGGGGCCATCATTAGAAAAGGGCACACATTATTGTTTCTTTGATTTATTTTCATAGAAATGAAATCTTTACATTCTTATCTCTTCCAACTTTGGGAGTACCTAGCATATACCACCTTTAGGTACACAAGGTGTTGGAACACTTTTGGCAAGGGCTTCTCACTTCTGCATCTATACAGACCCATCAAGAATGTGTATGTGGTCCTGTGTAGTTATCAGTGCTGAGCAGTGTATAACAGGATGAGCTTTTGATTTCAAGTATTGCTAACCAGACAGTTCTTGCACCAAGCTGTGACACAGCAAGAAATAGTTAAAAACTAATAAAAATGAGCTCTAGCACTGGCAGAGTAGCAGCAGTATCTTTGTATTGAGGTAAACCTTCTTGTAGGTTAGATTAATTTTATCCATTTAAGCTGTGTGCAGTGCCATAAATGGAGGCTGCACCATCCAGGGCAGCTCAGGATGACCTCCTCAGTTTTCCCTTTATGCACATTTGGGCAGGTAATGCCATAAAGAAAAAAAAAGGTGGATGTGGACAGGACTCTGTCAGCTTCAAAGGGCCAGAACTGAGATGTTGCCATGCTGCCTACAACCTTGAAGCCCAAGAGCAATGCTTCAGATGGTGTAAGCAGAAACAACAACATAATGGTGTTGAGGTGTCAGGGACTAAGTCTGAGGTTTTGACTGAAGCAGAAGCTGGAGGAGGTGCAAGTGTGTGCTGGAGGGGAATAGGGGGTATATAGGAAGGTGAAGCAGGCTGCAGTGAGGTAGGGGAGTGTCCCAGCACTTAGAGGGGGAGAAGGGTAGGTGGCAGAGCAAAGTGGGTGTCAGTGGTGTGTCAAATCATCTGGAGCTAAGTGGATGGAGGGAAGCAAATGGGAGTAGTAACTTGTGTGGCTTGTCCAGAAGAAAGAGCGGGAGTAGAGTGTGAAGTGGGTGGGAATATTTTTATTGAACCATGTACACCAAACATATATTTTTTTTTTTCCTCCAGAGGTGTTTCTTGATGGGCTGTATTTGAGAGCAGGTACAAAAGAGTCTCTCCTGCAGTTGGTGAGAGAGAAAAGTGAAGACAAAGTTGGGGAACCAGAAAAAATACCTTTCTTAATAATAGGATAAGAACAAAGGGTTGAAAACTGTGCAGGTATTAATGAAAAAACAAGTGTTTTGAGGGGGAGTTTTGAAAAGTAATTGGAAAGTGGGGATCTGCATCAGGAAAGATGGAATGGTAAGATTTGATTTCCAGGCTTCTAATATTTGTTCACTGGTATCATGGGAATGGCAGCTCCTATTGGAGGGAGGGAAAAATCAACTTTCTTCAGAAAGGACAGGAAAAGGCTCAGTAGATTTGCTTGCATAGACAAAGGATGCTTTAATGTAAGTGTGAGGAAGCAATAGAAACATTCTGATCGTACTTTCTGTATTTTATGTTTTTTGAAGAGAGGGCTGTCTATGTTCACACAACTTAATAACCATGAGCTTACAAACCCACATCTGTCTTGTGGTCCTTCCTAAAAATGTGCTCTATGTTATCCTATCTTTCATATACTGGCTTGCTTTGAAAAAAAGATATCTTAAAACTTTATTTTGAAGTCAGTTGTGAGGAAGTCTAGCTATATGCTGGTCTGCATATTCACTGCTGAGGGTAAGATTAAAATGGTTGTGAATACTCTAAAGATTTGAGCTTTGCACAAATAGCATTTTTTCTGTAGTTGGTAAATGGGCTGTCACTCAGTGAGATGCAGCTCCTGGCTGAAACAAGATCATGTCTGAAGCTGCCTTAATAGATAGTGTCTCAAAACAGTGATCAGCTTGGCAAAATATAGAGTACTCTGCTTGTGGTTGTATTCAGTTTTACCTTGTGCATGCTTTTCTTTTGGCTGCAATTGTGCTTATGAAGTGCTTCTTGTTTTATCAGAATGAGTCTGGAGGTGCCAACCGTATGCCAGAAAAGTACTTGTTACGTTGATCTGTTTTCATGCAGTCTCTGTGTGGTATTGTATGGGGCTGGGTGTTTCCTAATTTAGCAATTGCTTAAATATGTTGATAAAGTTTGCTTTCAGCAGGTCACTGTGTTCTCCTGGACATCTTGGTGTTGTCTTCAGCCTTGGTATAGGTTAGTCTGAAGGCTTTGTGAACTTGCAGTGGTGAGAGGGAGGTGCTGATGACTGTACTGTAGCATGGGCAGACCTGGGATTTCCAGTGCTATGGCACAGCGGAGGATAGAGCTTGTCCAGGTGCAGTGATCCTGACCTTTCAGGGAGCATTGTACTTGCTTTGTATGCGCTTGCCTGATTGCTGTCCCCTCTGTGTGACAGAGGTTGACACTAAAGCAATGTGACTGTGTGTTTACAGCTTTCCACCACTGAAAGCAAGTATTCAAAACCTTTCTTTATGCCTAGGAGCGTTTCCATTCTAGGTGTGCTAGCTAAGGAGCTTGTTCTCCATATGGCTATGTTGCTCTGTGCCTGTTTCTAACCCTACGCATTGATGAATTTTCCTTTTGCTTTTCCTTTTCCTTTTCCTTTTCCTTTTTCTTTCTCTTTTTCTTTTTATTTTCATTTTCCTTTTCCTTTTCCTTTTCCTTTTCCTTTTCCTTTTCCTTTTCCTTTTCCTTTTCCTTTTTTCTTTCCCCAAAACCATTCAAAATATAGGTATAGCAAGCATTCCGTTGTATCTATAAAAATGCTGACCTAGCATCAAATGTAAGAGTATGATGAAGTGATAAATGTTTCAAGCCCCTGGACTTTTATCTCTGGTCTTTTTTTTCCCTTAATGCTTCTCAAAGTTAAGTGATTGAAAAGCTTTCCAGATCTGATAACTGTAAAGATTTCAAGTGAAACTTTTGGCTTCTATCCTGGCATGAGATCATACAAAGTGATATTAGCTGAATTTGTACCAGAATTTGAAAAGAAAATGAAAACATGTTACTTTAAGTTTCTCTCAGCTATTTTTCACCACTGCTTGGCAAATGTTTTCTCATTGGTTAATGTCTGTGTACCATTTTAAAGGTTTCCAAAAACATATGTGTGTATATATAAATTTTCTCCACTAATAATGTATTTAATTTATACTCTTTTGATCTTTTATCCTTGCTAGCAGGACTCCTTGGATTTTTTGTTTGGTGTTTCTTTGTTTTTTTTAATAGAAGTTTTAAAATCTAGTGTTGCTGGGAAAACTCATTATAAGAGAGAGCATTTACTGAAGCCCTGTTTCTATTGAGAATTATCTTAAACCAAAATAGAGCTGGGGTACCTCATTTTTAACCTGCCTTTTTGGCTTGTTGCTGTGATAGGCCTTGGTGAAAGCAATGATCTTGTACATATGTGAGTACCTATGAATGGTAATGATGTGTCAGCTGCATGGGTTTTGTGAGTTTCCTGTACAGAAGCAAACTAAGATAAATAAGGCCTTAAGTTGGGCCTTTACATTACCAAAGAGGGATGAACTTCAAGGTTGCAAAACCAAGCAATCAGAGCCTAGAAAATTTTACAATTAAAGCTACTCATTCATTCTCTTGGTAAATATTCATTTTGATTGCCTTTAATTAGAGGATTTCATACTTCCCCCTCTCCCCCCACAAGGCCTGTATATCGTTCAGTGCACAGCATGGCTAATACTTAATGAGTGGGTAGGTTGTTGATGTTTTGTTTCTCACCCTTTCTTGTATGGCCTTATTTACTGTGTGGTTGGCAGATGGTGTGCTGAATACAGAACTAATCATTCCCTCATGGAGTTTTTTGTGGTGTTAACACCATCAAGAGTTACTTTACTGTGTGTTTTTTGGGGAATCTTAATCAGGAGTACCAAATAAGACATATATATTTTTATATATATATTTAACCAAACTGTGAGCCTTGATTGTTAATTTTCTGGAGGGGAGATGGTTAAAAGCACAGTCGCATTGATGGAAATCTTTATTGGAGGAACTAAAAGGTGGTACCGACTCTGTCCCCCAGTACTTCTTCTGTAGCAGCAGAAAACAGTGGGTCAAAGCTCATGCTAGGGCATGAGATATCTCCAAAACTGAAGGAATTTGGTTGAGATGTTATAAACAGCTATAGCTTCCCTCCATCCAACAGTGTTTGTATCTTCCTATTGTTGATAGTATGTAGGAACATAGACTTGCCATACTGACTGTTATCTTCTGTAATCAAAGATAACCATGCAGTACCTATTTTGTCCAGCAAGACAGAGTACTCATTCAGCAACCCACTCTCCAGCAATCAGTGCATATTTCAGACCTAATAGAAATGAGCAAAGCTTCAAAACCTACAATAAGCTACAGGAAGAGAACACCCTTCATCTGGTTTCTGTCTTTGAGACTGTAAGCTCTTCAGGCTGGAAGCTCTGCCTTTCCATATGTCGATAAAGCATTTCAAGCAGTACATTAGTATAAACACCAGTGGATGAGGTCATCATATATCAAACAACATAATTAAATCAGTGCTTTATTCACTGTCTGTGTGTCATTATGGTTGCCTCCTAGGTCACACTGCAGCCTTGAAGATCATGTAAGAACTTGAATGTTATAACAGCCCTCACAGAAACATTTGCTTTGAAGTTGCTGCTATTTATTTAGAAACCAATCCTCAGAAAAATGTACTTTTGTAAAATGTGGTTCTGTTTTGAAAAGCCATGTAAAAGGGAAGTGCTTATTATTGATTTTTGTCATAAATTGCCATGCATGACTGTCAGCCCTCTGCTTCTGATCACATGATAGTGATGAGGTTTCTTGGTTGATTAGAGGTCTGAAAGCAATTGAGTGGGTTATTGGAAAAGACCCTGTTTTTCAGAGAGGAACGCAAGCTTGAAGTGACACCTGTTAAGTAACCAGACTGGACATTTTTATGAAAGTCTGTAGGTTTTAGAATTTAAGTGATGCTTATTTTGTCTGCTACTTTAAAGTGCACTCACTTTGAAACAATATAGGAAAATATTTTAAACAAGATCCTCCTTCCCCCTTTCACAATTCTGATACCCACACTTTGAATCTTGTGTTATGTCAGCCCCTATGTATGTTTTATAGCAATAGATACTTATGTGTGTTTTACGAGGAAGTAGGCTACCAATTTTGTCTAAGCAATAAGGTACTTTGAAGTCTGAAGTCATAAACCTAGATATGCACGTAAGCCTCGTGCCTCACCAAGTATGATGCCTTGGGCATGTGTTATTGCTTACCTATGCCATAATTATTGTACACATGTAGCTACAGGAATATACCCATTTGGTTTTCCTACTGTAAACTTTCAGGTGACTTGCTAATCTAGGCCAGTACTCAGAAAGAAGGGCTGGTCTGAGATTTTATTAATTACAAAGCTGGCATGCAAACTTCAATATTAAGACTCTCCCAGATTCACCTGAAATTAGGTTACATTCATTTTCTGGTTTGGTTTTTTCTTTTCCTTTTTTTTTTTTTAATATCAGCCCAACAGCATGCAAAGTTGTGATGATGTCGCTTGACCTGCTGTCTCCCAGTCTTTATGGCTAGGGAAAAAGAGGGAAAGATATTTAGGGTTCATAATCTCTTGGCATTGCCATAAATGAAGGAATTTTTGTTCCTTTTTTTTTTTTTAATATCAGCCCAACAGCATGCAAATTTGTGATGATGTCGCTTGACCTTCTGTCTCCCAGTCTTTATGGCTAGGGAAAAAGAGGGAAAGATATTTAGGGTTTATAATCTCTTGGCATTGCCATAAATGAAGGAATTTTTGTTCCTTTTTTTTTTTTTTTCCCTCTGGGTGTTTCCTTAATTAATTCATATTAATAGATTTACTGAAGTAATACATGTTCTCCCTTCCTAATATCTGTCTAAATGCTTATCCTCATGCCTGTAATGAAGGCACAAAACAGTGAGTTGATGCCATGTGTTATGGGCTGCTATTTGCTAAATTTGAGCCTGACAGCAGGAGAGTGAAGAGAGATCAAAGGCAGCTCTTTAGTGTTCTGAAGGATTGGTGGGCTCCAGAAATCAAACATAAAAGCAAAGTTGTGCAGCTTACCCAGATAGCCACACTGCGGATGGAGGTCATCTGTCAGCTGGGGTTGCCTCTTGGACTAGTCTGCCTCCCAGTGCACTTCCACAAACCCACTGCTGTAAAGATGAGAGGTGGCAGATGAGGATGAAGGACTTGCTGGGTCCTGCTGGAGGTTGGATCCAGTAGTTCCTACTGGGTAGCTCCTACTGGGTAGCTCCCCTGCCGGGAAAAGCAGGCCCCCTGGCAAGGTAGGAAAGCTGTGGGAGGGTAGGGAAGGCTATTTGCCCTCAGGCTAGAGCTGGAAATCACCTGGCTCCTGTTCAGCTAGTGAAATAACAGCAAGGCAAAGTCTGTTATCCTGCCTGAAGATGAGTGCCTTCATGTGGTTCTGGGGTGCTAGAGAGGATTCAGTTCTCCCTTGCTCAGCCTGCTCTTCAGAACTCTGTTGTTCTGAGACATTTCTTGTTTTCCTCTTCAGTAACAGAATCTGAGCAGGGGTTAAAAAAAGATCACTGGCTGACAGCAGAAGTATAGGATGCTCAATACAAACATTTCCAGTGTCTTCAGAAAATTACTTTAATTTTATTATGTTGTCTTAGTGGCTTTATTATTGACTGGGTAGGCCCTTGGTAAAACTCCTGAGAAAATGGCTAGATACTATATTGAGTTTAGATTTTTTTTTTTTGTGTGTCTCTGCTCACATTCCATTATTTTGGTGTGATTTTTTTCTAAAATTGTCAGAGTAAAACGAAACTGGTAAACCCTGATTTAGAGGTGTTAGCAAGAGCTGGCGCACCCTGATAAGGGTCAGCCAGGCTTCACTGGTTCTTTATTATAATCAACTACCCACTGGAGTTTATTCTCACTGAATATTATGCTTCTGTTATACTTGCTATCATCTTTGTGCAGATGATAGCTTAATACTTGCAAATGACCTAAATACAGTGAACAGCAAGCCAGCAAAACTCTAAAAACATACCCCTACAAGAAGACAAGGGCAATACTGGCAAACTTGTTTTTCTTAGGACAAGTGTGAACGAGTACTGGATGTAAAGAAAATTTATCTTTTTTTCCCTCTGCTTCTTACAGGGTTGTAATTCTCATTTCTGTTCACAGTCATCTAAGCAAGCTCAGGTGTGTTGAGCAGCAGGGCCTATTTGCTTGTGCATAGCATACTATGCCTACAGTACAAAGTGATGTACAGCTTTCAACCAGGAGCCAGCTCAGAACACAGGCAGAGCAAGCTTAGGTCTGTCTGTACCTGCCTGCATAGAAAGATCCTTAGAAGAAAGCAGAGACACCCATTTTATCCTAATTACTGCATTACACCAGAGGCAAATGCTCTAATTAAAACTTGCAGTTAGCAGCAGTTAGTTATAACTGCTGTAAATTTTAGTCATGTTAAGACTTCCTGGTGATGGGAGGAGAGGCAAAGAGAAGCCAGTTAGCACAAACAAGGGCTCTCATGTAGTTGGCTATAGGAGCCCTGTCCCATCTTCCATACATTTCATTGGGGCATCACCTATGGCACTTTATAACAGGAAAATTACTAAATAGCTTAAGAGAAAATGTGAGTAATGCTGTATAGTGGAGAAGCTAACATCTGTTTTGCTTTGCAAGAGGTTCTAGTCATGTCTTGCTGGGCAGGAAGGGGGAGAGCTGCAGGTCAAGGCTCAAAACAACCTTGGCGTTACCTTTACCTTGGTTCATTGCTTCCATTGGTCTGACAGAGTGGGGAAAAACTGGGAACTCTGTTAACAATGATAGTAAGATTAAGAAATATGCATTTTAATAAAGGCATTTAAGAATGGTTTTGCAGATCTTAAAAGTAGAGAACCATAAACTTGGAAAACAAGCAGTTTTCTCAATGGGTCTCACATTTTACTTCCTCAGTCACTGTATTCATTCACTTTGGCTATCCTGATAGTTGCTCAAGTGTTGTGCCAAGTTACTGTCTTCTGCTTGCTTTTATGAGCTGGATGGCTGAAAATGTCTTCCTTCCAAATATTCATTTGCTATCCACTACTTTATCCACTACTAGACCAAGGAAGAATGCCCAATTCATTTCCTTTCTGGGACAGGAGGACTTGATCATGTGGGAGCTATCAAAAGAGGTGTAGTCTGGCATGTAACAACCTTTTCCCTTCTACTAGTTTGCTTTTCTTTTGGGAAGCCTTGGCAGAAAGCTGTGAATCTGGATGTGCTCTCTCCATTGAGCATTGTTTAGCAGTCTGGGTTTGGGAAGGAGCAGCAGAATGGCATTGAGTTGATGGGTTTGTATTCACGAGGAGCCTCTGCTTTCTGTCACATTGTATTTGACCTGACATAAGCAGCTGGCATAACATCACTGTAGGTGTTGCTAGCATTTTGTTCTTTTAATATTAAATTTGGGGAAAAAAAGTAATACATGTTTTCTTTCTAAAAAGAAAGGGAAAACCTCAAAAGATCTCGGCTGGCTCTATGTGTCCTATAGGTATGTCTGGTTGTTTTTTGATGAGCAAGCTGCTGTCCTCCTCCTGTTTACCTCTCTCAAAGGAAGTTTGACATAGTCTGTTGACATAGTCTGTGCTTCAATCATCTTTATTATACAGTGCTCTGGGAAGCCTTTGGGGCAAGTTGAGCCAGACTCTAAAAGCAGCTTCTTGGTCACAAAGAGAGATGAGCCTGACCAGATACCCATAGTTTGTGTTCTTTTATTTGCAGAGATCTGTGCCTCAATAACCTCTGACCCTGCAACAGCCAAGGTCAGCTTAATTTGGAGTAGTGCAGGAGGGGTGTCAGGCAGGTTTATCACTGCTTGCTATACCTACCCTTGCACAGCAGTTAGTATGGAGGCTGCTGTGCCGCTAGTGCTGTTGGGAGCTGACCTCGGTGCCTAACTGGACAGAGGCTGGGGTTTTCTTTCAGTGAGAGTGCTGTTTGGGAGCTAACAGGCTTGAGAGGCAGCTCACAGGCATCCTTCTCTCTTCCTCTTCCTCAGTCCCATGTGTTTTCCGTGCATACTCTCACCATGGGGTGCTGCTTAGTGTTTGCTGTCCTTAATGTGGCTCAAATATTTGCAAGACTTCATAAGTCATTACCTGTGCAAGGCTCATTCACTGAACAGTGTCCAAAGCATTGCACAGTTCACGTTTGTGTTCGGGTGGTTGGTCACTGCATTTGTTAGAGAGCTGCTGTTGTTAATAACTGGTTGTATCATCAAAGCTGTCAATGTTTGCATAAGGAGAGTTTTACTTTATGTTGAAGTTTACGCATTACAGCTCAACCATTGTGGGTAAAACCAAGCTGTGAATAATTTGCATGTTGTTATTGATCTTTGAATTAAAGTTTATATAATGTCCAAATATTTTGATATAGACTGGCAAGCCAGTATTAAGAAGAGTTTCAATCTAACAGTACTTAAAAATATGTTTGTTTGTAACAAAGCATAAAATATTAACAGGTAGATTTAGCTTTTTTTAATCTATCTGAAGGTCTCTTGATTAGCTTCTCTAATGACTATTAATGGTGCCTGTATAAACAAACAGGGATAGAAAATCAGAAATCATGGAAATAGGACTGTTTTCTACTTGCAAGACTAGATAGATCGTGACCATATCTGGCATGAGACCTTACCATGAAGGAAAAATACTGTGAGAAAATTGAAAGTTCTGTTGAATTTATTCATACAGTGCAATACATTTTCTTATCCTTGTTTGGGTTCTACATAATATACTTTGAACTCCTGTTCAAGGAATAAAACAGACACAGGGCACAAAAAAAAAATCATATGAATACATTCTGTAATAGCAAGAACTAAAAGTTCACTGGAGGGGCAAAATTTTTATAGGTACTCATTAAGACTATGAGCCTCTCCTTCAATACCAGCTCTGTTACAAAAGAAATTGGGGGACATGGTTTAGTGTGAGGTGTCCCTGCTTATGGCAGGGTGGTTGGAACTAGACGAACTTAAGGTCCTTTCCAAGCCTAACTATTCTATGATTCTATGGTAGTGTCTTGTATTATTCTGTGCTCTTGTAAGACTTTCAAATAGGTAAAGTTATCTTTTGGGTTTCCTCTATGGTGAGCTCTGGATAGATGCTCATAAAAATGATGCTATACAGAGAGCATCCATCTTCTTGATAAAAGGTGGGGCCATGACTGGCTGTGATGCGCCCTCAAGGTCTCTTTCTCCAGATCTGCACAGCTGCCTGCCATCACTGAGGGGCTAAACCCATCCATCTTTTGAAAGAGGAATGGTTTTATACTGTACTAATAAGGAGTGAGTTATAAACCTTCCCCTCTCAAGATGTCTTCAGCCTCAATGTGTGGATTTATTTTGTTATCAATAGTTCATACCTTAAGATAGTTGCAGTCTCTATCAAAAATTGTTACCCAGGTAAGCTACAGGTAGCTAAGGAACAGGGTATGAGTGACGCAGTTGTCAAGTGGAAAACACTTCCTGTGGGACATGAGGAGCTGCCTAACAGATACATGTTCAAATATCAAGTAAAATAATTTGGAGTCATGCGCTGATGATGAAAGCAGCTTGTTCCTTCATTGTAGCCAAAGATTTCAAGGGCCAAATTCACTACAAATGTAAACAGTGTTGCAAATTACATGTTAGAGCACAATTGTTCCCCTGCAGGCTATAAATAACTCCTATTTTAAGTCACCAGGGTTATTTGTCCCCTGTGGGAGAGACTGTAGTCTGTGGTGTAGCTGACCAGAAAATGGTTGTTAGTGATAAAGTGGTGTAATTTGCATTGATTTATTATTCATTGGCTGTACAGATCAAGTGCAGCTTACCCAGTAAGAGGGATAGACAGCAAATTCTTTTGTCACTTTAAACAAATGTCCCTGCTGGGTATAACAGAGAGATGTTATTGTAACTCAGTGGAGTTCATCACACACCTTCTAGCTTGTGACTCTCAAATCTGTATCATACTGCAGTAAGAGCTGACTACAAACTTAATTTTGGTCTGTCTGTGTAAACCAGGCTTGATAAGTACTAGAATCAGATGTATAAAAATAAAATAAAAAGACAAATCCTTGAATTTGTCTAAATTCCCTGCATCTAGTAACACGTATGTCCTGCTTTAGAAGCTCTAGTGCTTGCTTCTCACATTGTGCATCCAAAACAATAGGTTTTTATTGGCTACAGAACAGATGACTTTGTGTTTGTTGTAGTCAAAATTAAGTTAAAAATAGCCCACGATAATTTTTGTGAGAGTTTCTTCTGAAAGTGTTAACTTCAGAGCTTCTAGGTATTGTAAGACATAGTATATTTGATGTGTGATATTATCAGAGTATACTTTGTCGTTCTTCTGAAAACTGTCTCTTGGAAGAAGAAAACTGATAAAGACTGCTTCTTGGATTTCTTTCTCTTGCTTGCTATCTTTTTAAGTCAGCTTTCTATGTTTGGTGGTTGTAGAAGAAAACCTGGCAGTATGAATCAAATGATGCTTCAATCTCAAAAATGAGAAAGCAAAATAAAAAGGAAGAATGTCTCTTTTAAGTGTTATTTTAAAGTTAGTTTTGGGAAGAAAGAGGGTGTTTTATATTCAGATTTAGTATCTCTGTGTGTGTGTGTGTGTGTGTGTATGTGTGTACACCGCTGCAGGTATTGAACAATCTCACTCCTTCCTTGGCTATTAACAGCACTGATTTCAACTGTTGGGCACATGTGCAGTTGGTGCCTTTCAGATGATGGCACTGTGCAAACGCAGGTACCAAACTTGTCTGACAGTACAGTCACAGTGCTCACTGTATGTTTACTTAATATCAGCCTCCATCAGTGAGTCCCCAGCTATAATCTGCCTGTGAATAAATACTGTGTCCTGCCATGGGCAGTTGTTGTTTACTGCCTGGAATGAACTTGTGGAGAGAGGTGCTGGGGGCTGGAGCACCTCCCATACAAACACAAGCTAATAAAATTGGGGCTGTTCAGCCTGGAGAAGAGCAAGCTGTTAGGAGACCTCACAGCAGCCTTCCAGTACCTACAAGGGTGCTGGAGAGGAACTTAACACCGTGGACTGGAGTGATGTGACAAGGTGTAATGGGCTTAAACAGGGGAGATTTAGGTTAGATATAAGGAAGAAGTTCTTTACTGTGAGGGTGGTGAGGCATTGGAATAGGTTGCCCAAGGAAGCTGTGAATGCTCCATCCCTGGTGGTGGTCATGGCCAAGTTGGACAGAGCCTTGGGTGACATGGTTTAGTGTGAGCTGTCCCTGCCCATGGCAGGGAGGTTGGAACTTGATGATGTTAAGGTCCTTTCCAACCCTAACTATTCTATGATTAACTATAAATTGCTCTTTTTGGGTCAATTTTTCTGGCAAAAGCTGAATAAAATCTTGGAACTTAGCTCTTCTCTTAAAAGGAACATGTCCTATCCATTTAGAGCTGAACCATTTCACAGCATATTTCTTCACATTTTTGTTAAAGGTTAACAAAATTGTTTAGACAGCTCTAGTGGCTGCACATCAATCTGCTATAACCAGCAGATTAATGTGACTGATTTCTGCAGCGAATTTCGCTAATCACTTCTTATTTACAAACTGGGGTGGTTTTGTTTGAAGCAGCTATGCTGTGAGTGTTCATCAATCTTAAAAGTTCGTTCCTTTACTGAAGTAAGTTTAGGAAACACAAGTCTAATGAACCTCTGTGACAAATGGTGCCCATAAAAGAAGAGGTCATATGTGAAGTCTCTGGTACTGTTAATCCCTCTTGTCATCTCCTACAGATGTAGTAAAAAAATTAGATTTTTCTTGAAGCAAAAAGAAAGGAAATTATAGTGAGTGTAGGCAAATAGGAGAGAAAGCAGTATTCTGAAATCTGCAAGAAAGTGTTCAGGAAGCCAGGAAACTGGTTTTCCATTATCCAGGCTATTGGCTGATGGTGATTTGAAATAATCTACAGCATTGTGGGGGCAACTTGTTTGGACCTCATAAATGTACTCTATTAGGAAATAGACTCTCTCTTTAGAATAAAGCAAAGTTATGCAGTCTTTTTTCAAGTGAATTAGGTACTGAACTGATGTCTCTGTTGTGATACAGTGTGCTTTGTTACAGAATGCAAGTGCTGAATCTTTCTGTGTGTTTATTCTGTTGGTAAATATATTTCTATCTGGTATTCCATGAACCGTTTCCAATGTAAGAAATATTCAGTGGCTGTGTCCCTATAGGGAACTCAGTTGGTCAGATGTCCACAGGTATTTGGATGCAAAGTCTATGCGCTTTATAGACAAATTAATATAACTTTTTGAATTGTAGCCTGCCAGAAGTGAGTCTCCAACGTTTCAAGTGGTCCCATCTGTTATGCAGGATGTCAGAAGAAAGTTGTGGCATAATAGCCAAGGTTGATTGGGGAAAAAATAATCATACAAGTGGATATATAAATGGAACATAGAGGATCTGTTAGTTATCTTCAGCAGTCACCATGCTTTGTGTTTTTAAAGCAGGGGCTTATTTTCCCTACACTTGTGAGGTTTTTTTTTTTCCTTGTAACTTTCTGTATATCTGGGAGGATATTCTATGCATGGCTTTCAGGTCAGGAATAATTCTGCAGGTTTCCTCTCTTGGTACCTTCTATTCTGATGACTCAGATATGTTTGTATTTGAGTCCATTCTGAAGAAAATACATGATATTTCCTAGTGGTGGTCTCACCATTTTTTCTACACATTAGTCCATTTTTGCCTTTGTTTTGACTTAACTTTTTTGTGGGAGAAGCTAAAAGCAATCTGACTTTTAGATACTTGTGGACTTTTCTAAAGAAAAAACATTTCTCATCTGTATGTACTGCTAAAGCTCTTACCCTATCTCTCATCAGACACTGCTTCTCTCTGTGTCATGTTACATTTTCTGGTTTTGACATGTATTGGTAATCATAGAATCATTGAATAGTTAGGGTTGGAAAGGACCTTAAGATCATCTAGTTCCAACCCCCCTGCCATGGGAAGAGACACCACACACTAAACCCCATGTCACCCAAGGCTTTGTCCAACCTGGACTTGAACACTGCCAGGGATGAAACATTCACAGCTTCCCTGGGCAACCCATTCCAGTGCCTCACTACCCTTACAGTAAAGAGCTTCCTCCTTATATCCAATCTCAATTTCCCCTTTTTTTCCCCAATCCTTTAGATTGTTCCTATGAAAGGTCTTCTAATCATATTGCCTTTACCTTTATCCCTTTTCTCTCTAAATTTCCTTACTTCCCACTACCTTAAACAAAATCAACTTTATTTTCAAAGTACCTAACAATCTACCTCTATTCTACCTCTAATTCATACAGGGTTTTTTTTGTTCGCTTGTTTGTTGTGTGTTTTTTGTGGTTTGTTTTTTGCTGGTTTTTTTTTGTTGGTTTTTTTTTTTTTTTTTTTTTTTTTTT
>NDXB01021403.1:0-11442 GCA_002631895.1 Agapornis roseicollis | reverse complement strand
TCCTCAAAAAAAGGGAAAAGTGTAAATGAAAAAAAAAACAAAAAAAAAAAAAAAAAAAAGAAAGAGAAAAAAGGAGGAAAAAAAAAAAAGAGCAAGAAACTGAAAACAAAATAAGAAATGGAGCTAAAATATCTTTCTAAAAAGCACATGCTGAGTCTATGGAAAAACTGGTAATAGAGCCAGTAGAGTTGACTGACTCAAATTTTTTTTCTCCCCTTCCTCCCCCTTCTGATACAGTTCTGAAATGTAGAGGTGGTACTGTTGTAAAAGGACATCAACAAAATGGAGTGTCCTGTAAGCCATGCTCCAGGATGCTGTTGCAAATACTGGGAACTTGCTTTTCCCATTTTTTTTTTTTTTTTTTTTTTTTGTCATAATCTTGCAAGTTTCTAACCGGACTGTGCTGTGCAACACTTCTGTAACACAAGCCCCAAATAGGGCTTAGCTGATNGGTATTTAATTTTTCAATTTTTTTTTTTTTTTTTTTTTTTTAGGGAAAATCAATACAAACTGACACAGCTGATAGAAGCTTTCCTTAGGGTTAAATATCATGTTTCAAAATTAACATCTCTGAAGAACCCCAACATCATTTAAAAAAAAATAATGAATAATTGGATCATACTATGAAGTATCTTTTATAATCACCTTCCCTTTTTCTTTTTAAAATTGAGACATGTATGAATGAGATTTTATGGTGATGCCTTTATCATAGCTGATCATTAGAGACATCATTTTGGTTCTGTCTTACTGCTATTTTATAGCTATTATTTTACATATGCTGAAAATCAAAAACTAAGTTATGGAGATGTAAAGCTATGGCATTATAACAGTCTATAACACAGACTAATCCTGTGGCTAAGTAGCAAGCATGTCCTTAGCTGAGTACAGATTAATGTTAGAATCATAGAATCCATAGGTTGGAAGAGACCTCAAAAATCATTTGGTCCAAACTTTCACGGCAAAATGTGATCTAGACTAGATGGCCCAGCATCCTGTTCAACTTAATCTTCAAAGTCCCCTACACTGGGGATTCCAACCACTTCACTAGGAAGATTGTTCCAATGGCTGATTATTCTTAGTGTGAAAAAAATTTTCCTCTTATGTCCAATTGGAATCATCCCAGAAGTAACTTGTACACATTACCCTTCATTTTTAACATGTGACTCCTTGTAGAAAGGGAGTATCCATCTTTGTAGCCACCCTTTAAATACTAAAACGTGGTGATAAGCTCTCCCTGAACCTCCTTTTCTTGAGGCTGAACAAACTCAGTTCTCTCAGCCCTTCCTTATGTGACAGACTTCCCAGTACTTTGATCATAGAATCATAGAACAGTTAGGGTTGGAAAGGACCTTAAGGTCATCAAGTGCCAACCCCCCTACTATAGGCAGGGACACATCACACTAAACTGTGCCACCCAAGGCTTTGTCCAACCTGTCCTTGAACACTGCCAGGGATGGGGCATTCACAACCTCCCCTGGGCAACCTAATCCAGTGCCTCACCACCCTCACAGGAAAGAATTTCTTCCTTATATCCAATCTAAACTTCCCCTGTTTAAGTTTGAACCCATTACCCCTTGTCCTGTCACTACAGTCCCTAACGAAGAGTCCCTCCCCAGCATCCCTGTAGGCCCCTTTCACATACTGGAAGGCTGCTATGAGGTCTCCATGCAGCCTTCTCTTCCCCAGGCTCAACAGCCCCAACTCTCTCAGCCTGTCTTCGTATGGGAGATGCTCATGTCCCCTAAATCCTTGTGGCCCTCTCTGGACTTGNGTCTTCGTAGAGGTGATGCTCATGTCCCCTAAAGCCTTGTGGCCCTCTCTGGACTTGTTCCAACAGCTCCATGTCCTTTTTATGTTGAGGACACCAGAACTGCACACAATACTCCAGGTAAGGTCTTACGAGAGCAGAGGGGCAGGATCACCTCCCTCGACCTTCTGGTCACGCTCCTTTTGATGCAGCCTGGGATATGGTTGGCTTTCTGGGCTGCAAGCGCACACTGCAGTCGGCTCATGTTCATTTTCTCATCAACCACCACCCCCAAGTCCTTCTTGGCAGGGCTGCTCTGAATCTCCTCTTTGACCAACCTGTAGCTGTGCCTGGAATTGCTCCAACCCAGGTGTAGGACCTTGCACTTGGCATGGTTAAACTTCATGAGGTTGGCATCAGCCCACCTCACAAGCGTGTCAAGGTCCCTCTGGATGGCATTCCTTCCCTCCAGCGTACCCACCGAACCACCCAGCTTGGTGTCATCAGCAAACTTGCTGAGGGCGCACTCAATCCCACTGTCCATGTCAGCGACAAAGATGTTAAACAAGACCGGTCCCAACACCGATCCCTGAGGGATACTGCTTGTCACCGGCTTCCAGCCGGACACTGAGCCATTGACCACAACTCTTTGCGTGCAGCCATCCAACCAGTTCTTTATCCACCGAGTGGTCCATCTATCAAATTGATGCCTCTCCCATGTAGAGACAAGGATGTTGTGTGGGACAGTGTCAAATGCTTTGCACAAGTCCAGATAGATGACATCAACTGCTCTACCCCTGTCCATCAGTTCTGTAGCCCCATTGTAGAAGTCCACCAGTCAGGCAGGNCCTAGTGAAGCCATGCTGGCTGCCACCAAGCACCTTGTTGTTTTTCATGTGCCTTAGCATGCCTTCCAGGAGAATCTGGTCCAAGATTTTGCCAGGCACAGAGGTGAGACTGACTGGTCTGTAATTCCCTGGGTCATCCATTTTCCCCTTCTTGAAAATGGGGGTCATATTTCCCCTTTTCCAGTCGTTGGCAAATTCACCTGACTGCCATGATTTTTCAAATATGATGGCCAGTGGCTTAGCAACTTCAGTTGCCAGCTCCTTCAGGACCCGCGGATGGATTTCATCAGGTCCCATGGACTTGTGCAGGTTCAGGTTCTTAAGATGGTCTCGAACCAGATCCTCTCCTATAGTGGGCCAAGGTCTTCATTCTCACAGTCCCTGCGTCTGCCTTCCAAGACTCGGATGGTGCGGTCAGAGCATTGCTAGTGAAGACTGAGGCAAAGAAGTAATTCAGAACCTCAGCCTTCTTCAAATCCTGTGTAGCCAGCTCACCTGATAGCTTCCGGAGGGGGCCTATGTTGTCCCTGGTCTGTCTTTTATTTGCAATGTACCTATAGAATCCCTTCTTGTTATCCTTAACATCCCTAGGTAAGTTTAATTCTAGCTGGGCCTTAGCTTTCCTCACCTGGTCCCTAGCTTCCCGGACAACATCCCTGCACTCATCCCAGGCCGCCTGTCCTTGCTTCCACCTTTTGTAAGCCTCTTTTTTCATTCAAATTTTTCTCAGCAGCTCCTTATCCATCCAAGGAGGTCTCCTGGCCTCCCTGCTGCACTTTCTTTTAGTTGGGATGCAACACTCCTAAGCTTATAGCAAGTGATCCTTGAATATCATCCAACAGTCTTGGACCCCCCTGCCCTCTAATGCTATATCCCATAGAACCTTACTAAGCAGGTTCCTGAAGAGGCCAATGGCTGCTCTGTTGTGGCCCTTCTCTACTGTCTCCAGCCTGTCCTCATTTTTTTCTTTCTTGTTTTTTTTTTTTTTTTTTTTTTAATAGCTAAACCAAAAAGAAGTAGCCAAGGTTCAGGGTATATATCCATTTTGAAAGTTTAACACTGTTTTCACCATCATAATGTTGATAAAATAGATGGGTTCATTTTTTTCTGGGGAAAGAAAACAAGCCAAGAACCCAAAAACCCCAAAAGAAAACATTATTTTACATTGAACTGAAAAGTAGGGAGACTAGTTTGGGAAAATTCTGTTTGCTGATTGTGAAAGGCGTGTACATGAAGCTCATTATGACTCCTGGGAACAAATAAAGGCTAGGTCAAGAAGTACAGTCATTCTTGTCTTGTGGTTTTGGCTATAGGAGTTACTTAGGCAAGTCTGTGCCATCAAGTGTTTTTTCCTGGTTACACAACTGATATTTTGTGCCTAGATGAGTGACTTAAGAGCAAGCTGATGAGAGAAGGATAAGGGCCCAGCTCACCTGTGAGTGATGCTCTGCTTACTCCACTGAGAAATACTCCAAGCAAGAAAGGTGCTTCTGCAAGTGTGAAAACCCTGCCAGTTGGATTTGGGGATTTTTAGTTCCGTACAGCAATCTAAAATATGGCTCGTTTATATAACTCATGTCCCTGCTTCTTGAAACTCCACTTTGGGTAAAGTTTGAACTAATTAACCCGTAACAGATGTAAAACACATTCATATCCAAAACATATGTTATTCTTGTAGTTTATCTGTACTTGTTTCCTTTGAAAACAATGAAGGCTGAGCTTATATTTTGCATGTACATGGTTTTAGTTTTGCAACTTTTTTAATAGTTTCCAAATATAGACAGCAATGCAGTTTGTTTCAAGGTGTTTTGAATAGAGTACCTGGCACATTTCCAGCTTTTTATCTAATCAGTCACTGGCTGGCTTAGAAAAAAAAATAATTTAAAATATGAAGTGAGTATTTTGCAGAAGCACTTAATATAGGTTCGGTCTAGGACTAGAGTTTCTAGAGACTGGGTGATCCTTGTGGTCATTGCTCCTGGAGAAGAATAATTCTGAGGAATCTTGTTACTCCTTGTTTCAAAAAATCAAAATTCCTTTTGAACACTTCCAGTTGTAGGGGAAGGGAGGGAAAGGTTGACAATAAGGTTGAATTTTCTTTTGTAGCTTCAGAAGACAGAGAGTTAGAGAAATCCATAAATGTATTTTTACAAATATAAGATATACAGACCAATCTCATGCCTGTTTTCTTGGTGTGGCTTGAATGTTTGTGGATTAGCAGTGCTACTAGATATTCACAATAATGTAAAGGGTCTTCCTCCAGAGGCTCACTTAATAGGGCCACAGTCTTGTAATTTGTGATGGGACAAGGAGGTATTTTTCTCTACTGTGGGACAATGGCAATTCATTTTAGTTATTATGTAAGGCAGACATACTTCTAAAAGTCTCCTTTTTTACCTCTCTCCCCCTCTGCTATGTAAAAGCTCTGCAGCCTGCCCAGAGGGATAATAGGCTGCAAAAGAAAGTATCAAGTTTTGCAGCCCTTCCTATAGTATGTTGATGTTGCTCCTTGAACCCAGCCTAAGGGAGCCATTAGAGCGATCATCTCGCAGCTGAAGAGGGGAAGGGGGATAGTAAAGTTTCTGCGGTGCTCTCAGTCTCTAACAGCCATGGGACCTGTGTTCCATGTTAAAATGCAGTTTTAGGATTAGTGTATTCAAACTTAGTAACACTTAAGGTATATGTTTACATAATATTATGCGAGAATTTTCCAAGTAGCTTATTTAAAATCATAGGATAGTGCTTATAATATTTTAATTGCCTAACATTTTTTCAATTAATAGCCTAGTATTGAAATTGTTTTCTTAGGGATCAGTTTAAATGAAAGAGTAGAAAAGAAATATTCTATTTTTTTAAATACAAATTTTTAATTATAGTAGATACAAAGAAAAGCTTTATGTTCTTGTATTCCCAGTAGTTATCCCACTAAACATAAACTTGTTTCTATTATATAATGGTATAACACAAACCATAACCTGGTAATGCGTACCAGGTAATGTAAGCATAAAATCTGGTATCGAAGTGAAAATGTTATTTATACAAGATACCTGTTTTAAATGGAATGAATGTTCTTGTCAGAGTAAGACTATGTTAGAAAATGATTCTTTAAATGCTGAGTATCAGCATATAGTGGAACAGTGAACTATCCCCAGTATTTACAAAATTATGAATTATCCCAACATACCAGATATTTGGCTACTTTTAAGCAATCTTATTTTGTGTATAAATGCTGTGATGCAGGTGGTCATAAAAATCCAGCAAATGCAGATTTCAGGTAACATATGTCAATTTTGTTCTGCTTCTGAAAGAGTCAAACATAACAAGCAACTAGCATTTGAAATGTCCCCATGGTCTTCTAACAAGGCCAAAGCTTGAAGAGAGGTCAGACTTGTGTGTTATGTTAAAATCAGGCTGAGCTGAATTTTTGAGATACATTTATTTCCCCAAGCAAATACTCTTTTTTAGAGCTATTAAAGTCCTTTTTAGTTTAGTGTAATCTGTAATGAAGGAAAAGCTGGATAGAACATTATATGTGAAAATAGAGCAACTATGAGTGATATGAATTATTAAGACCCAAATGTGAGTCAAAGTCCTGAGCAGAAAGGATCATGTGGGTCTTTTCCATAAGGTCTCTTCTTCCTCAGGTTTGGCATCAGTGTAATCTGACAACTGGCCTGTAAACTCAGCATTTTAAACCTAATCTCTTTAAAACTGGTAATTAATAGAAATTGAAGCATAGAAGTCAAGCAAATGGTAACAAATAAACACCAGGTGACTGACTTCTGTGCCTCCCTGCTCAGTTCCTTACAACCTCCCAGTCATTTTGCCTGCCCACAAGGGAAATGACTGGGACTGCCAGACTTTGATTCAGGCTTATGTCATATATGCATCTGTTGGCACTGTCAGCTATATGACAAAATACTCCAGGTGGTTTCAAGAGTCTTTCACAGAGAGCCACAATCCAAAGTAGTCGGTTTCTGGTGTGGCAGTACCTTGGGAATGAGAAAGAAGACTGAGCTTTGCTGCATTACTATTGTTGGTGTTGAACCTCATTTTCTTGAACCTTGTGTACGGGGACTCCTGCAAAAATTAGATGAGCATGTGGGTTTTCACCAACACAAGGGAATTACTGAGTTCAGAGGAGTTTTCTCAAACTGCTTGGAAAGCCAGGCATCAAGGAATGAAAGACACTGCAACTCTGAGTGAAGGAGGGAACCACTTGTCCTTGCTGTATAATTTGAGTTGGGTTCTGGCAATGGAATTGGATTTTTGAAGGCATCTTCCAGTAATATGTTCACAGTCTGTAAGAGACCTTTTGCAGAACTGGATACAGATTCTGGGTCACTTCCGAAAAATAGATCAGTGTTGGAATATGACAAGCAGCCTGTTTGGCTACAGCTGCTGAACACAACATGTGTGCTGCCCTGAATATGATAAGGTTATATTCAGCTGTATTTCTCATGGAAATACTGAGGATATTGGAATGGAAGCAGAAACCCCTTTATTTTTGCAGTACTGTAATTCTGAAAGGATTTTTTCTACCACAACAGCTCTGTCTCCATGCCTGCCCCTTAGGAAAGTTTAACACGTTTGGGAAATGTTTTCACTTGTAGTCAAGAAAGGCAAGGCCTCTGTAAGGACAGCTGTTTATTGGAAGGCTAAGTAAGATGTCAGACCGTTTGCATGTATGACTTTTTCAAGTTTAGATAGTGGAGGCAGGATCAAACTGTGGAAGAAATGTTACAGTAGAAACTGTGTAAAAACACACAACCAGCATGTAAAGTTTTCAATGACTTTTAGATGAGGTAAGATGTATTTGAGTAAATTACATCAAATATAATGATTAAAGGTGGACCGTATTGTTTAAATGTGCACAGTCCCAAACCTTTTTTGATCTCTGACTGCATGCTTTCTTGGTGCACACCCAGTTTTGCAGTGAGGAGGGTCCCTGGAACTTGCTCCTCTTCAGCCGTCTACTGTTGCTTTCTGTTCTGCCCCTTCTGAGCTTCTGTGATCTTTCCTACTTAGTTTAAGGTGTGAACTGAGCATGTGATGTTATTTCTTCTTCCTTTCACCATACCAGCTCACTTAGCCAAGGAAGATGAAAGACATAAACCATGAAGTCTTAATGTGGACTAGTGGTGGAGACCTTTAAGATTGAGTCCAGCTGTTAACTTAATACTACCAAGTCCATCACTAAACCACTCCCTGAAGTGCCACATCTACGCATCTTTTAAAAACCTTCAATGATGGTGACTCAAACGCCTCCTGGGACAGCCTTTTCCAGTGCTAAAAAAACCTTTGTGTGAAGAATTTTCCCCTACTATCCAGCCTAAGCCTCCCCTGGCACAACTTGAGGCCATTTCCTCTTGTCCCATTGCTTGTTACTTGGGAGAAGAGACCTGCACTCACCACGTGACAGCCTCCTTTGGGGTAGTTGTAGAAAATGACAAGGTCTTCCCTGAGCCTTCTTTCCTTCAGGCTTGAAAAAACCCAGTTCCCTCAGCTACTCCTCATAAGACTTGTGCTCTAAATCCTCCATTAGCTTCACGAGCCTTTTCTGGACCTGCTCCAGCACCTCAGTGTCTTTCTTGTAGTGAGGAGCCCAAAGCTGAGCACAGGATTTGAGGTGTGGCCTCACCAGGGATGAGTACAGGTGGACGATAGTTTCCTGGCCGCATTGCTGATACAGGCCAGGATACTTTTAGTCTTCTTGGCCACTTGGGCACACTGCTGTCTCATATTGGCAGGCTGTCACTATGTTTACCACCACATCCAATAAAGGTTGGACATTTTCTGAAAGCAGCATGGCCTGAATCCTTACTGCTCTTTTGTGCCTTTGTTGCTGTTTGAGGTTTTCTCTTACCTTTTTGCACCTCTGCAATATAGTTGCTTGTTCTGAGAATTTCTTTCGTTCTACTATCAATATTTTTGCTGCATCACATCTTATATATAACACAGTTTAAAACAAAATGTTTTTAGGTGATCAGGGCATCATGATTATACTAATTTTCTAGGGGCTTGCTCTGAGACCTGTGTGCTGACTCAAATGATGTGACAGATGTTAAGTATTTTGGAGAAACTTGGCCCTGCAAGCCTCTGTTTGCCTACTTGGAATTAACAGATGCTTTAATATCCCTATGTCATGCCCCCCCATCTGTAATGTGCATACAATGATATCATTCACTTCATCACACAAAGATGATGTGAAAATGAATCACTGTATGTTTGTAATGCATTCAGATGTTGTTGTGATGAGCGCTGTAGGAAAACCCACAAGCAAATGAATAATGCATTGTTCAAATCAGGCTCTGAATAGTACACAGTAAACAAGACATGGGACTTCACACTGAATAGTAAGAATAAGGCCAAATAATTAATTATCACTCTTTCAGTTTTCACTGTCCATTCAGAGTATTGAAAGGGAATGGGATCCTGTGGAAAGAATGTGATCATATCCTAAGGGATTGTATGTTATTGAATGGTTGGAAAGGAAAATATAAAAGTTTCTTTTTTCTTTGATTTTTTTTTCTTTTTCCCACTGATCTTCAGCATTAGGTATGATGTGTGTTTTACAACAAAGTAGCAGTGTGATAGGCTTACTAAATTGCCTGATTTCAAGTCTATAGGTTGCCCTTTTAATGCAATAGTATTTGGGAATTCTAATTTCTCTTTTAATTCTGTTTTCCATGGTTCCCTGCCATTCAGTGAATGTTCTTGGTCATTGGTGCTTAAGTATCAAATGAAGGGTATAACACCCTCTCTGATCACTGCAGAACACTCTCTGGTTATAGTTTTTTAGTTTAGATATTATCTTTTGATATGAAACGATCTTAAGAGAAGCTAATGGAAGAAGAGAGTTAAACTTTCCCCTGCATATAAGCTGCAAGATAAGTTTGGGGTTAGTGAAATCACAGGTATTGGAATAGCTTGTTCTTGTGTTCAACCTTGTGATGATATCTTTGAATGATATCTCCGAATGTTTACATTTTGAGGGTGAGAAAGACAACTGAGGGAGATATTTGAAGTTACACTACACAAAAATATGTCAATAATTCAGGCTGACTGATAGCTCCTTTAGTAACCAAAGTCACCTGTAATTTTTTATTGTCCTAGAGCATAAGCCATCCATAACATCTAATCAATATTATTCTGCAGATGGAACTGATGCTTTTTTCTCAGGCATCCCCTTCCCACTTCCCTAAGCTGAATCTTTAAAAATCGATTCATGTAATTTGATCAACTTAAAATACTGAATGCACTGAGGTAATTATACCAAACTACTTGCATTTCATTGCTTCTAGTGACAGTAAAGCTATTGACAATGCAGCATTAAGTATAAACCACAATTTCCATGAAAACAATTGTGATTTACATTTGCCATTTTCTAACCTTTTAACTTTTTGAAGTAGATTTTACATAATGGTGATTTATAGTTTAAAATTGAGGGCTTCATCTTTTCCTCTTGAAGCAAATAGTCTTCAGTTTGTTTATTAGTCCCTAAAGATGAAATTTGTTTTAAAAAAATACCAGGGTACTGAGCTGTTGGTTTGACTCAGCCAAAGTGTGTGTCTGAGAGCTTCCTGGTTTTCATCAGTGAAAATATTGTTCTAGATTTTCACTGTATGTATTTAACAAGACCCCAAGGGAGGTTGGAACTCAATGATCTCAAGGTCCTTTCTAACCCTAACTATTCGATAATTCTATGATTACAGTGGTTAATGACTCCAAAATGTGATTTGAGTGGTCACTGGCATCCTTTGTCATTATGATAACACTGGGTGCTTCCATAAGGCTGTTCATGAGATCATGACCAGTATTAAGGCATTTAGGGAGAACTCTGTAGCTGGGAGAAAGTATGTTACGGTCTAGTTTTTCAGAACTACTGAAGTCTAACCATGCCATAATGTCTTTGTGTCATGTCCATTTGGGTGCAGACTGAGTTTTATAACTTTTTCTTGAGACTACTGTCCCTTAAGAATTTACTGGCATTTGCAATGAAGTTTGTAAAGATATTTTTCTGTTTTAAGATATCCTTCCTATTCAGAGATGTAAGCTGCCTGATAATTTAAAACAATCTGGAATGATCATATACTCAGTGTGGATGTGTTTTAAGAATGTTTTGTATTTGTGTGAAGCACATGAATCAAGAATCACTGTTGTGATCTCACAAAACTGACAAGCAGATAATTTTTCTTATTTTGTGTCTTCTGTCCCTGTATGCTTCCCCTCTTTGGCTTCACAATTTAAGTTCAAAACCACTGAGCACAAACATGTCCATGAGTTAGCCACAGCCCGCGGTGATATGATACCACTGCTAAGTATGATAAATAGCACTTACGGGACACCTGTGTTTAAAACAAAAACAAATACTGTTTGAAAAGCAATTTTGTATCTGACACTTCTTGAACAATTTGGCAAAATGCTGGTACATCAGAATGAAGGCAAATTTGGATCAAAAGCTCTGCAGAATACCTGAGTGATTGAAAGCAAATGCAAGATCCAATATAAAAGGATAAATCTGCATTTTAGGATTGTGGAGAAATGTTGACCTTAAGTACATTAGATAGCTGAGAAATGTAATTAAAAGAGGAGACTTTCTTGGATTCCAAAGCTGGTAAGGAGCACTAAACACACCTTTTCCATGTTTTTATTCTGCATCAAATAGTAAACTTGCAAATGATGAACTAAACTTTTGCCAAGATGGCCCAAATGTGAAGGCTGATGTATCTTAGGGAGTTCCAAGCATACTTTCACTGACCTTCTACAGGAGCTGATTTTTGGACATGTCCTGGGTTCAGCAGTTGCAGTCAGTTTTTCTTCTCTTTAGTAGCTGTGTTTTGACTT
>NDXB01021402.1:0-18165 GCA_002631895.1 Agapornis roseicollis | reverse complement strand
GCCAGAAACAACACAAGGTGATACTTCTGAGTATTGAAGTGCAACATCTCTGCCCTTTTAGGGGTTTTCTTTGCTTCCTTCAGAATACTTCATAGATAAGGAGCTGAAATTCACTGTTCAATACTGTGAATGATTGTCTTCCTCAAAAAAAAAGGGGCACAGATCCTCTTTCCACCTGTTCTTGACATCACACCTACCACTGTGTTTCTCTTTTGTCCTTTTTTTTTAACTCCCACATACTCCAGATCTCAAGTGGATTGTCCTCTTCTTCACATACTAGGTACCCAGTTCTTTGATCTAGTCAGTGTGGTTGGCATGAAATCTAACAAGGATATTGCTTTAAATCACTGGAAAACAGCTATTTAGCCCTAGTTTTCCTGTCTTCTCTCATCTTAGAGCACCATTAGAGAGCCATGCAGAAAAGTATGCACACACAAACTCAGAGAGGCTTTATGGTAGAATACTGTAAGATTTATACATGGACTTGACAAAGATGATGATACTGAATTGGCTATAACATAAAACAACTGCAGTATCTCTTTTTGTTTGTTTCAGTTGCATCTTTCCCTTCTTAATAGCACCTAGGTTCTTTTTTCCTTCTTTCTCACTTTTCTATCCCATCTTTCCCACTTTTCTATCCCATCTTTCCATTCTGGCTAACATTCTCTTCATCTCAGGCTGCAATCCCCCAGTAAATTCTGAACATCATTACAGCAGCTGCTTGGAGTGGCTGGAGTTTTTCTTTGCATATCAAGCCAAAAGAATCTACAGATTTCTTTGTTGTGGCTGCAGTCATAACTAGGCCAAAGATTCTGGGAAACACATCTTCTTTTTTGGACTTGNATAACATAAAACAACTGCAGTATCTCTTTTTGTTTGTTTCAGTTGCATCTTTCCCTTCTTAATAGCACCTAGGTTCTTTTTTCCTTCTTTCTCACTTTTCTATCCCATCTTTCCCACTTTTCTATCCCATCTTTCCTTTCTGGCTAACATTCTCTTCATCTCAGGCTGCAATCCCCCAGTAAATTCTGAACATCATTACAGCAGCTGCTTGGAGTGGCTGGAGTTTTTCTTTGCATATCAAGCCAAAAGAATCTACAGATTTCTTTGTTGTGGCTGCAGTCATAACTAGGCCAAAGATTCTGGGAAACACATCTTCTTTTTTGGACTTGTCTTATACACTTTTCTCTGGTTTATCTATTTTCTCAGCTTTTCGGTTTCCTTCTTTATTTCTCAACTTCTCCATTTGTATTTCGTGTCTAATTGTTTTGTTTCTGTGCAACACACAGACTTTTATAGGAAGGTTCATACAAAGAACTTTCAGAAGAAAACTGAGCCAATTTCCCCAGTAACCACCAAAAGCAAGTGAAAATGACGAACGTGTTGACTACAGGGGATTGATTGATAGTGATTTATAGCTGAAAATTGGATCAAGTGTCCCCATATGCATTTTCTCTAGGGACTAAAACAGAGGCAACTGCCTCTGTCAGCATTCCTATACAATAAAGCTAACTCTCTGCATGTCACCTCATCTCTCCCTTTCTAGCCCTGTCTTCTGCTTAAATAAAGATAGCTGTTAAAATACAGGTGCTTGCTGCCTTATTCCAGGCACATAACATGATTTGGAGAACACAAATGTCTTATGCTTTATCATGCAATAGTGGTCAATACATTCTGGGGTCACTGCTTAACTGTGCACACCTGCTCCTTCCTATTCACATTCCTGAGTCTGCCAGGCAGCCTCAGGTGTCTTTGCAAATCAGATTCTTCCTACTTATACCTTATACCTTATATCTTACTGTTAATTACTGTGGACTGGTAAAGGAGAACTAGTAGGACCTATTTATCTCAAATGTGATCTGGAAATGGTGACTTTTATTCACAAATGTGTACATGCTGCTATTGCCCTAAATGAGTGGCATTTGTAGGGCAGTGCTGCTGCTCAAATTTACTGTCTTAGTGAATTCATTCCTCAGCTAGGCAGAGAAATAACTAGAAGCATCAGCATGTCCTAACCCAACTACTCTATCAGAAGGAAAAAGAAGGACCACAAGATATCCACAGGGATTAGGAAGAAAGTTAGAAAACCTGCTCTTACAAGTTTCAAAACTTGGAGACAATAAGAAAGGGAAGGGTTAATTACTGTAGTATTTAGTTGCTTATAGCACATTACAACATAATTTAGTGAAGCAATAGATTTGCACCATGAAAACAATAAAAAATTGGAAAGCACTTTATATGATTGCAGCAGATGAGGAGACCCCTGCATTTAGTAGGACTTTTATGATTTCTGTTTCCAGAGAAAACTCTCTCTTCCTGGACAGTCAGGGTGCTGCCTGTGTCCTTTTGCTCTAATATGTTCACTTGGGGTTGTTTCTGTGCTGTTCTACAGCAAGTAGCCACTTCACTTCTGCAATTCTCAAAGCCAGTTCTGGACTAAACCAAATTGGTCTTCTAAGGGAAAAGGGCAGGAAAAGCCTGTTTTGAATACACACTTTATACCACTTTATTTTGGGTCTGATTCAACAACCTCAAGTAGTGGCCTTTGTTACTGCCATGTGGTTATGGGGCTGAAGATCAGCAGATGAATCCTTCATACAGGGCTTCCCATGGTCCTTGACAGTAAGGTCCAGATGTTGCTTACTGACAGGGCAGTTGAATTTTGTAGACAAAATGAGCTTAAGTAAGCTAAGTCTTCTTTCAGCGAACACATGACAATGAGGAACAAAGTCCAAGAACACATTAGGGTTCACTCCTGGGGTCACTTCAGGTAAGTGGTGGTGTGTTCATAGAATCATAGAATAGTCAGGGTTGGAAGGGACCTTAAGATCATCCAGTTCCAACCCGCCTGCCATAAGCAGGGACACCTCACACTAAACCATGCCACCCAAGGCTTCGTCCAACCTGGCCTTTGCTCAGTCACCCAGAAAGCTCCATCAGGATAAAAAGCTGAGCTTTAACCTCTTGAGTTCTAGGTTGAATGTTGTAAACATTAGGCAGTTTTTTCTTTTCTTTTTTTGTCTAATCACATTATTGAGATACTGGGGTTGATGGAAAGGCAAAAGCTTGTTACTGTTTGCAGGCAGGCACTTTCTGTGACCTTCTGGATGGTCACAAAGTGCATCAAAACTTTGATGGTGTCTACATCAAACAGAGCTGAATTCTAAATACGGGATTAATTATTTAAGTATCTCAAGTTCAATACCTTTCTAGTTCTACAAAATTGAGCTCCACTGGCTAACAGCAATCATTGGACAATTAGCTTTTGTTTCATAATAGAAGGCAATTTGTGGTGGGTTGACCCTTACTGGACACAAGGTGCCCACCAAAGCCACTCTGTCCTCAGCTGGACATGGAAGAGGAAATATAATGAAGGGCTTATGTGTCAAGATAAGGACAGATAGGGATCACTCACCAATTACTGTCATGGGCAAAAGAGACTCAACCCGGGAAGATTAATTTATTACCAATCAAACTGGAGTAGGATAATTGAAAAAGAAAAAGAAATCTTAAACCACCTTCTCCCCTATCCCTCCCTTCTTCCCGGACCTAACTTTACTCCTGATTCCCTTACCTCCTCTCCTGCAGCAGCACAGGGGAACAGTGAATGAGGGTGGTAGTCAGTCCATCACATGTTGTCTCTGCCATACCTCCCTCCTCAGGTGAGGACTCCTCACACTCTTCTTCTGCTCCAGTACAGGTCTGTTTCATGGGGTGCTATCCTTCAGGAACAGACTGCTCCAGCGTGTGACCCCTGTGGAGTCACAAGTCCTGCAGCAAACCTGCTTCAGAGTGGGCTCCTCTTTACATGGGGCCACAGGTGCTGCCAGGAGCCTGCCCCAGCGCAGCCTTCCCACAGGGTCACAGCTTGCTTCTGGCACATCCACCTGCTACAGTGTGGGTCCACCATAGACCTCCATGAGCTGCAGGGCACAGCTGTCTCACCACAGGCTATCCCACAGGGAAATATGCTCCAGTGGTTAGAGCACCTCCTTCCCTCCCTTCCCATTGACCTTGATGTCTGCAAAATTGTCTTACATATTCTTACTCCTCTCTCCAGCTGTCATTCCAGTGACACAGCAACTTCTCCTGCATCTTAAACATATTATCTCAGAGGCACTACCACTGTCACTGATGTTCTTGGCCTTGGCCAGTGGTAGGTTCATATTGAAGCTGGCTGGCATTGCCTCTATCAGGCACAGGGGAAGCTTCTAGCAGCTTCTCATGGAAGCCACACCTGTAATCTCCCTGCTAACAAAAGCTTGTCATGCAGACCCAGTACACGCTTCCCCCCAGGAGTAACAAAGTGAAAAACTTTAAAAGGGCAGATTTTAAAACTATGAGGAAAATGGTTAACAGCAGGCTGAAGGGCAAAGTAAAAAACTTTAAAACCACAGAAACAGCCTGGAGGCTATTCAAGAACATTGTGTTAGAGGCACAGATGGTTTGTGTATCATTGAGAACAAAAACAAAGTAAAATGGTGAGAATAAAACTAGGGTTAAGCAGAGAAGTACAGGGCTTTATTGAGCTAAAAAGGCATCCTTTAAAAGCAGAAAGACTTCCTGAACAACCTAACCAGGTCAGTCTATCACTTACGCTGGTGAGTCACTGAGAATAGTAAGAAAGTGGTCAGTTAAAGGTAAGCAGAGACACAGATGCATATATACTTGTACCATGTGGTTCTGGCACATTGAAGTTTGCAACAGAAATGTCTCATTGTCCTCTTGAGATTCCCTTGAATTCTTTTTCTTTTTATTTTTTTTTTTAGGAAAATGTCTATCATCCAATCAGAAAGATGAAGCCTTGCAGAAAAANATATACTTGTACCATGTGGTTCTGGCACATTGAAGTTTGCAACAGAAATGTCTCATTGTCCTCTTGAGATTCCCTTGAATTCTTTTTCTTTTTATTTTTTTTTAGGAAAATGTCTATCATCCAATCAGAAAGATGAAGCCTTGCAGAAAACAAAACAAAATGATTCTGCAAAGATGCTAGTGTAGACTCAATTTTTTTGGCCTGGCCACCTCTATCTCCTACCTCCATCTTCCTCTCAGGGCAGGTTCTCCTTGGGTGCTTACATCTCACCTGTTAAGTCCTGGCCAGAGGGCAGGTCCTTTTGCTCTTATATGTTCTTGGTTTGATTATCCACTGAGAGGGCCAAATTCTCCCAGTAACAAACCTTTTGGAACAATCTCTACTTCAATATGCTAAATTAATTATTCGCTAAGAACATTTCCAACCAAAACAAGTGTGTTATCTGAATGTGTCTTTATGCAAGAACTAGACAGCTGAGTATCATACAGACTTTCAAGGATGGAGAGGAGCAATAAAATATAATTTTTGGCAGCATTTTTTTTTCCTAGAAGACAATAAATGGAAGCTACCAAAGCAGACACTATGAGAAATTCAAGTTTAGAGTTATTTATGGTTTCTTAATGTAATAACATAGGCAGCATGAGTTATAATGACAATTCACTAAGACCATTGGTTGACAGCCAGCTAGTAGCATGCCCAGGTGCCGAAGAAGGCAGGCAGCATCCTGGCTTGTATCAGACTTAGTGTGGCCAGCAGGGCTAGGGCAGTGATCATCCCCCTGTACTCAGTGTTGGTGGGCCACACCTCAAACACTGTTCAGTTTTGGGCCCCTCACTACAGGAAAGACATTGAGGTGCTGGAGCATGTCCAAAGGACAACAAAGCTGGTGAAGGGTATAGAGCACAAGTCCTATGAGGAGCAGCTGGGGGAACTGGAGTTGTTCAGCCTGGAGAAGAGGATGCTCAGGGCAGATCTTGTTCTCTGCAGCTACCTGAAAGGAGGATGGGTGTAATGAGATTGGGCTCTTCTCCCAAGTGACAGGTGGTATGACAAGAGGAAATGGCCTTAACCGGGGGAGGTTTAGATTTGACATTAGGACATATTTCTTCACTGAAGGGATTGTTAAGTATTGGGACAGGCTGCCCTTAAGGAAGTAGCTGAGTCAACATCCCTCAAGGTATTTAAAGAATGTATGGATGTGGCACTTAGGGACTTGTCAGTGCTAGGTTAATGGTTGGACTTGATCATCTTAAAGGTCTANCTTCACTGAAGGGATTGTTAAGTATTGGGACAGGCTGCCCTTAAGGAAGTAGCTGAGTCAACATCCCTCAAGGTATTTAAAGAATGTATGGATGTGGCACTTAGGGACATGATTTAGTGGTGGACTTGTCAGTGCTAGGTTAATGGTTGGACTTGATCATCTTAAAGGTCTTTTCCAACCTAAACGATTCTATGATTCTATGAAATGTGTGGGTAGCAGTGCCTGCTCAGAACCAAATCTGAGAAAAGTTAAGTTTAATTTGTAGGAATTTTGGTAATTTGGTTTACTGATTTCAGAAGAGTTGGTTTGTTTGAAATTGGCTGGAGATTGGAGGAANAACCAAATCTGAGAAAAGTTAAGTTTAATTTGTAGGAATTTTGGTAATTTGGTTTACTGATTTCAGAAGAGTTGGTTTGTTTGAAATTGGCTGGAGATTGGAGGAAAATAATAAGTGCAAGAAACATCACCTGAACAAAGAGGAGCTGAAGCAACTTTTTGTCTTCTATGTCTCCACCAGGAGATGACAAGAAAGGGTGGAAAAAAGATTATTCTGTCAGCATCTCACAGAACATCCTCTGAGATTGTTTTCGTCCTTTCCCAGCATAGTTTTTTTAGAGGATATGTTGAGTACTCCCTACTGCTTCAGTCAACAGGGTGTCTTCCAGAGTGGTAAGAACAGTATCTAGAAGGACAGAGCACAGATTGTGGGTAGGGAAAGAAGGAACTAGGGAACGAGGCTGTTGGAGGTAGAGATCAGCTAATCAAACCTATGAGAAAGGTTTGTTTTATATGGGCAGACTTTGGATAAACTTTTAACACTGTTGACCTCCAAAACCCCTGTGTACTTCATTAATCATCCTGTTCACAGATGAGAACTTTCAGAACATCTGGTGCCTTCCTGAAGATCTCTGGTGGATAGGAACTTCAGCCTTTAATTTCAAATCACTGTGAACTTTAGAACAAAAGTTGAAACTGAGATTCTGCGTCATTTGCAAAAAGAGAAATTTTATATCTCCAGTCCCTAACAAAGGATCTTTTGGGATTTTGGTTTTTGTTTTCCTACTTTGGAATCATAGAATCAGAGTTTAAAGGAGAAACTATGCCACTAATCAACCATGGCACATGCACACACATACATTATTATAGGTGAATACTTCTCCAATGCTACTTTATAAGAACCTTGGACACTTCAGTTTGATTAACACTTGGTAAGACATACATTTTCCTTGAAGAAAGTGAGGCCATGGGGATTTGTTAAAAATTCAGAAAAGGAAGATACTGTGAAAAGCTTTAATTCAGTTACAGTAAGTAATACATTCTACTAATGTAATATGGACACAAGAAAATGTTAGACCCCTTGAGAAATTAGGATAATTTTATTTGATCCTTTATGAATGTATGTAATTATATTTATTTATGTGTCTGTATGTATATCTGTATTTACAAAAATATTGTTATGCATGTCCCTGTGTATGAATACATTTATAAAGCAAACCCATGACCATAAATCAGCTCAACAGAAACAGCATAAAGTGGACTACCGTACATCTTTATTTAAAATCCGTAGGATGCCAAGACAGAAAAATACTAAAAAAGAAATACATATTGGTTTTGAAGCTGAAGCATCAATATGGTTGTAATTTTAATGTTTCTTGCTGGAAAAAGGTCATCTTTGGCGAGGTCGGGTTTTTCTTAAGGTCATTTCACATTGAGATATCTGCCTGCTTTTGACATTTCATCTAGAGGAGGCACAACTATTCTGACACATGAAATGGGTTCTTTACAAACCCAATGGCTATTTCTATCAACATCTGTTATTCTTACACAAAAGGGGAATATGCATTGATTGCAAACAAGCCTTAGCATTTTTTGGAGAATATTTATATACATATTTTGTACTTAAAGGTACAGCAATGTCCATCTGAAACACAAACAGAAGAAAACACTGATCTATAAAAGACTGAAAAAAATAACCCCATGGACAGCATCTTTTACTCATAAATAGAATTAGATAAATTCATATATGTCAATTGATGTTGATAAATTGTCACACTGTTTTCTATAAAGCAGCAGGGCAGTGAAATTCACTAAATATTTGTGCAATTACTTTGTGATATTGGCACAGAAAAAACACAATAAAATACTTTACATTTTGTGTAGGATTTTTAATTGCATATTCATTTTCTAAATTTCAGTCCTCTCTAATGCTGAGTAAGATTGGAAAAATATATTGCCACAGAAATCCTCCACCTTGTACCTCCATCTTTTCAAACCCCAGAACTGTTATGTGTCTGTAGCATCACATCTATGTCATGAAAATAAACATTGTCAAAATAATTCAGACTTACAGGGATAATTTAAATTTTCTCTAAGACAACCCGGGATTCCACTGGCTGAATCCTGTTCTAGTTCAAGAGTGTCACAGAATTCCTTTCCTGAGGAGCAGCACAGGGAAGACCAAAGCTTCATTCTTACTCCTCATTTGCAGACAGCTCAATTAAGCCTTGGACAATCCAAAGCAGAAGCATTTAGTTGATCAGTCAGTAGTTAAGATTCATTAGCTGAGGGCTGTGACCAATCACGTGGTGTTATATCTGTTCCCATGTTGATGGTCTGTTCTTTATAAGCTACTGTTTTCTCCCAAAATGAATGCCATTTTATCAGAAAACAGGTTTTGTTTTCTGATTATATTCATCTGGCAAGTGCTCAAATCTGCTGTTTGTGGATGTTTGTGGGAACATAGCTTTGCTCACATAAGTATTTGAGAACCGTGAATAATAAAGGACATGAACAGGCTGAATCCAAACCCTATTTTCTAATCTAGCAAGCTGAGAGTGAACAATTTTTGTACTATCTCCACTGGCTTCCTTGCAGCACGAGTAAACTCTGCATGTTTGGAGTCAGTGTGCTTCCTTTCTTTTTAAATGTGTCATATTTAACTTGTCTTCAATTTGAGGACGTATGGCAGACATTCACAGAGAAGTACAGGTGCTGCTTTTCTGGACTGAAGCCATATGTCCATAGGGCATTGAAGAGGTTAACATCCAGGTGTAGAAGCTTTACTGTTGGAACACGTTCTGTGTTGCTTCCAGACTTTGGCCTCAAATAAACGCCTTTAACATATTTTATTAAAGTGTCATAATTAGATTTATTTAATGCACTAGGATCCAAAGCATGTCAGCTCTGTGGATGACTGAAAAATACTTCATCAGCTTTTGATGGCTTCACCGGACAACAAGGCAATCAGCTCATATTTCCTACTAATGCATTTCTGTTTGAAAACAGGACTTGAATGTTCTCAGTTTGCACACTGACTGATAGAAGGGAAGTGCAAACATTCTCATGTTCTCTGTGTTGCATTTGATTAGAAAATAATGCTTGGGGTCTGAATATGCTGAAGTAATGTTAAGGAAACATTAAAGCACCCCTAACTCTGCCATTTCGTGCCTAGGGCATTGCAGTTATCATATGAAATGTGTGGTCTTTTCTTAAACAGTTCCACAAAAGTAGCAACTGCTGCATAATGATACAAATAAAAATAATGCTGCTGTGAAAGTAGTGGCTGTGATAGTTATATTTGTCCCCATATAAAGCCTGAAATGGCAAAATAGATAGCTTTCCAACTTCCAATACCATCATCAGTACACTGATTGATTAGACCATGGGCCAGAGTAACAAAGCAGCACAAAAATTAGCAGCTTGTATCTTGCTAATGTGTACACAAGTATGATTTTCAAGTATCTCCATTTAAGTAAGTGGTACGTATAGAATATACAGTAAGTAGGAGCAAGATGGCAGTGTGGTCTATAATGGAATAGCATAGCCAAATTCATGCCCTGCAGTGGTTTATCACCATAGGACAGCCTCAAGCTACTTTCAGCCACCAGACTGTGGCTACGCATAGATAAAGGAGGATTTTGGAGAGTTGTCAGTTGATAGCTAATGAGAATTTCCACTCCAGGCTTACAAATATGTGAGTTTTTATTATGCTGATAGGCAGCCTAGATAGCATTAAAGGAAAATTGTGCGCCGGGGCCTACACATATCTCTCTTTATGTGAACTAGAGCTACCTCACACTAGAATGGACCAAGATTTCTACAGGGCCAGCCTAACATCTCCATACTGTTTTACAGAGTTGCCTCCTCTGTCAATAATCCCCACAGCCTTTGTACTGAAAGCAACCTAAAGGGTCTCAGACTTCTTTGCATTCAAGATCAAATTGAATAATGAAAGCCTGCCCCATCTGAGAAACCCAGCTTTATTTTTGTAAGGATGAGACCAATCATACTTTTTCAAGCACAAATAAAATAATTCATCATATGTGGATGTCATTTGCTTCCAAAAAAGAGATGATCGCATGCCTGACTGGGCAGAAAATACATGTACAAGTTTATTACTGGGGCAGCTGAGCTCAGTTCAAAGGGCAATAGGCCCAGTGCTACTGGCTTGTCTGTGTTCTCCTGTCCCAACCAGTTAAGACCAAAATGTGAGAGAAAACAAGGGAAAAAAGGTATGTATCTACTTGCATTGATTTGAATAGCAGGATGATAGTTATCTTCAGTCACTGAGGTGGGTGGGAGCCTGACACTAAAAGAATTTGAGGAGGAAGTGCTGAGTGAGAAAATCACTGCCTAAGAGAAGGGTTGCTTACTCGGCACATGGAAAATATGCACTCTGTAGGTGGGTATTTAGGAGACTAAGGTAGAGGAAGGAATATGCAGTAGGAGGAGAATCACTGTAGAATGGTTACATGGAGAAAAGGAAAGAGAGGTGTCCAAAGTGTGAAGACTTTTCCTAGGAAGAAAGCACTGGGTCATTGCTTGTGCCAGTGTATATTGACCTGTGTCTTGCTAGGGCACCACATTGGGGTTTTAAGCGTTTTTTAATCCTTTTTCTACATACTCATTTAATCCTTTTTCTACATAATCATTCTGAATATCTTTCTCATCAGAAGACAGTGACTCAGAATAATTCTTCCATTTTCAACTTTTGTTGATTGAGTTGTCAAGCACTCAACCTTGGCAATAAAAGCTGAAATGGGCAATGTCTTCATAGCTTTACCATGCTGTGTCACTACTGAGGCTTATCGACTACATGCTGGGTTCGACATTCAGCTGAGTTCCTTTGGAATTTTTATCACTAGTTTTTGTATGACACTCAGAAAGGTCTTACCCATAAAGAATTGTAAACTATTGAATAATTCTTTTTCTAGAGACTTCTGGAAAGCACCTGCATCTGGGAGTTCTGCCTAGAGCAACAAGTGTAAGTGATAAGCTAAGACCGTTCTCAAGGACTATGGTCTACAAGTTGCACTATGGTATGTCATAATTCCTTGGCATCTCACTAATGATTTACTGGACATGAACTCTTACAGCACCATCTAGCATTTATTGACACTCCTCCTGATGGCAGTAGAAATAGTAGTAAAAATATTTTGGTATCCAAAGGCCTATGTCAGCAGGAGATAGTGATGTGAGATCATTCATGCTGCAAAGGCAGTGTCTACATAGATAATTCTAGTTCCAGCAGTGGATAGAACAAAGTCATTACTGCTGTCTCCAACTTACTTGCATGCAGATATTAAGATGCAAAAACTGAATACTAGATCCATGCATTCACTAGTATAGTGCTGTTTTATCCTTTATCAGCTCCTGATAAACTGATGAAGTTAATAAGCTCAGAGTATTAGTGTTTCTGGCCTGACTGGAATTCAATTTTATGATTCCTCAGTTGCTAATGACTCAATTCACTAGTACAATACCATATAACAGGAAAAATCTCAACAAGCAATCCCTTGATTCTTTTGCATGGCAGGGAAGAAAGTCTAGGAAGAGAGAGGGGAAGGAATCCCATTTCACTGGGCTGTCATCCATTTTAGATGCTTCTGGATCTGATGCCTCCAGTATGTTTCCTATCACAGCTGTTTGATATTGCTTATTATAAAAGTGTATTTCCACTACTGCTCAAAACCTCCCCAAGGCTGTTTTTGGAACAACATAAAATGTTTTTATGTGAAGCATTCAGATGATCTTATAGCTTTGAAGTCATTCTAGTATGGAGACACAATGTAGGGTCATAGATGCTTAATTTTTGCCATCCTTCTTTCCCATATATTTTTACAGTCCCTATGAATATATTAATCACATACTGTAGGCACACAGGTTTGCATCTAATTTTACCTAGACAATATTTTACTCAGTTATCAAAATTTAGCCTTTTTTTAGGGAAAACAGACTATCTATTATACCTCTTAGGTCAATCACCTCTCCTTCATTAATGTATTCTGGTCATTGCTCCTACTAATGTATATATATATATTTATCTCTCTCTTTCATTACAGCTGTGAGAGTGAACCATAACAAACCACCTCTGGCACCTCATCTTCAATCAGAAGAGAAATCACTATTCTCAAGAGTACACAGCTCCACATTATTAATATTCTGTCCCTGCCTATCTACATCTAACCTTACCTTACTTCTTGTTTGTGTGAAGTCTTTCAATTTTCCATATTTTTTAAAAGGGAAAATACCCTCAACCATATTGCTGAATTTACCTCAGAAGTAGAAAGAATAACTATATTTTTTTTGCTCATTTAGAGGCCACTTTTAAAGTTATTAAGATATTCTGTATGGATTGGGCCAAACTATCCTCTGGAGTAAACTATGTTCAGCAGAGCTTCATGACTTTACAGTAGGAAAGATCATGAACATCTAAAATAATCTTCTATGTTATCTATGTTTTTTATGAATCTATCCTTCAATATTCTAATACTAAATTCTGGGTATGAGGAGGAAAAATGAATACTGTACATGACTTTTTACTGTTCTTTATTACTACCAGCACTACTTATTTTTGTTCAGCTACATGCATGAGTGAAAGAAAAAGTACAAACAACTTCTGAAACTGCGGTTACTCTTTATTCTAAATGTTTTCCACAGGTCATTGATAGTGTGAAAACTTAACATGAAAACAGAACTAATCCCCAAAACCTTAATGAAGATAAAATTATCTTTAATCTCATCACAAACACAAAATTATATCATATCTATTAAAGAATTTGCACTTGTCTTCAATATATCCTTTTCATCAGTGCTTCAGACTAGAGACCTCTGAAAGCTACTCTCATAAATGAAGAGTTTCCATATGTTGTATTGTTGAAAGAAATACTTCTTAGACTCAATTTTAAGGCAAAGAACAAATTTCCAGTTGTTGCAAAAACATTTTTCTGGATAGTCTGCCATCATCCCTAATGGCCATGAATTTTCTCAAGCTTTCTTTTGCTTTAAAATTCATAGAGATAAACCTATTAAAATACATGGTGGAGGTGAACTCAAAGCGTTTTCCAGATGTTATTTTCCCAGCAATGGATATATAATAAAGTCATTTATAAATGTTTTCAATAGCTTTACAAGTATTCACAGAAACAATAGAAATTACTATGCTTTCATCTTAAGGTTTTCTTCAGAGAAGTTTTAAAGTTTAGGCTATTTCATCGTCAGAAGACAGGTCCCACAGCGAGAAGTCCACACACTTTTCTTTCATATTGTGTATGTTTTCATTATGGGTGAAAACCAGGCATCTTTATGTTAGGTAGGGTGTTTTTCACCTGCTGATACATCCCTCAAAGTTTGTCACCAGAGGCTGGTTGATTCATTTTGCCAGTAATGATGGCTTATGTGTGGTTACTGAATCATGCATGGTATTAACACTGAATTGCATAAGCCGTGCTGGTGAATCTCCATATACAAGAAGCCTACCTTGTTTCAGCTGTAAAATAAGATATTGTTATGCTTTAGCTGGGTTTGTACTTGGTTTTGGGCTTTCTACCAAGGATAATTTGGCCTGTGTGCATTCCATAAATAATCCACACTATTATTTTCATTATACTAATTTTTTATTTTTTTCTTTTACATACAAAACCCAGACATTTAGAGATAAGTTAAATGAGAGATATTACTCTAATTCTTATCATATCACAAAATGTCTGATAAAGGAAGCTTGCTTTCTTGCACGCTTCCATACTTACAAAATGAGTAGTCCTTATTCCTTATTTTTTAAGACATGTACTTGATCTCAGTTCCAGAAAATAGTTGAAATATACACATAATCCTTCCTTTCTTGTTTTCCTCATTTGATGAACCAATATGTGGTAGAATCACAAGAAGATAAATATTTTCCCAAACTTTTTATTTGAAGATGGTTCTTCTCCAGACAGAAAGACCTTTTTCGGCAGGGGAAATAACATAGTATCTTGTCATTAGTTAGTTATAGGATATATTTAGACAGTTTCAGGACAAAATGTCTAATAGGAATTAGCATTATTCTTCTTGGATAAATGGATTTGTAGAGATATTGGATGTGAACCATGAAGTGTAGGGGGTTGGTTTGTTTGTCACATTTGTTTCTTTCCTGAATAAGGGCAAATTTCCTGCATTTTTTTTTCCTGTGGATGAGAAATTAATGGTCAGCCACGCAGTCCTGAATCTATTTCCAAAGAAAGGGGGCATGTTAAGATAAATATTCTGGAAGCAGCTAGAGACCTTCAGATGTAGTTGTCTCTCTTGGTTTCATAATACATCACATAACCCTGGGATAATCAGTTTCAGGAAAAAGATTATATTAGAATTAAGGTAAAATATTATTGCCTCAATTGCAAATTCAGTAGAATCTCCAAAATTACCTGAAAATCTTGGTTTTGTTGAAAATATTTTTCTTTCTGTTTTTAACTGAAAAGTTTGCTATTTTATTCTTCCTTCTAAAGTCTCTATCTACTTAGGTTTATTTTAAAGCAGAAAACCAGTAAAAAAACTGGGTGAAAATGAAAACTCAAGTATCATATTTTTCTTTTCCCTTCTTTTTCAACAGATGAAATGAGGAAGAAAAAAAAATAGAGCAGTTTTTGAAAGACCAAACAATTCAGCTCAGAAGATTGTTTTTTCCTAATCTTTCCTATTGATAGATGAAAAACAGATGATGGGGAAAGTTTTGCAAGATCATACTTTTATTGTCATTATTAGTTTTAACATACGTACAGAGTAGAATATTGTTGATTTGCAACTACTGCCTTTTATTCATTAAGTTTTACAGTTCTGCTCTGCTATCTATAAAGTTCAGTACAGTAAGCAGCAGTGGCATTAATATTCAACTTCTGTTCCTTTTGAGGGGTATTTTAACCTCATTTGCCAGAGCTCAGCAATGCTGGGCAGTTCGTGAAACAACTGAAACAAATGACATGAATCTGATCCTCTCAGTTGTCATTTGCCTACTTTTGTAGGAGATGCATCTTCAGATGCTCCTTAATGCCTAAAGAGCAGCACTGACCACCACTTTTTAATGTGTTTATTGCCAGGACTTTGCAGTTGGGTCTTCCTAGATGCAGACTGTGCCATCATCAGCCATACATGTCACTTGCAGACAGGATCATTCCAGCCCATGCTTTAGGAAATTATATATGTATGAATGTCTCAGGAAGCAAACTACTGCAGAATGTTCTTGTCAACTTCATTTTGAAGTAATTTTCCTTTAGAGAAATTCCATTCCAGGCACTTTTTGACATTGGTTATGGACACTAAAAAAAATTAGTTTGATTAAGCTAGTAACTTAGCATAGTTTTTTAGTTTATTGTTTCTGAGGGGGGTTTCTTTTTTATATCTGTGTCACAATTCTTATTTCCAAGTACTCACACAACAGTTTAAGCAAACAGATTTCAGTCTGTCAATTGCTTGTGAACTGTTTACACTGGCTATTGGCTAATTATTGCTAGCAAATTGTGATTGCCACTTAAATCATAGAAAACTGCTTTTTCTCCTTCAAGTCAGTGGAAAGACCACTTCTGAAATGGAGGCATTCATTAAAGTGCTTAACATGAATGAAGATAACTCAAGGCATCATTTTGGAAAATGTAGTGTGTGGATTTTCTTCAAAGCTCGGAAGCAGAGTTCACTAAAGACACAGCTGGGATAGAACAATGCAATAAAATGTGATGTACTTATATTGAATAAATTATTAAACATTAATAAAAGTATTAAACTTTGGTTCCTCTATTACTGCCTTGCTTTGAAAGTACTTACTTTTCCATTTCCTTTAGTCAACCTATAATCACTAGTATGGCTGCATGTGTGACAGGCAGTGGTTATAAGTAAGCCACTGTAGTTGTCATCAGCTCCAACTTGTTTTTCCTTCTATTAGGATTTCCTGATTATGCGCTAAAAAGAGATTTGATTGATAGTAGAATAGAGACATTTGAAGGAAAAAAATTAAACTGAATTCATGCCAATGGGGAGGGGAGCTACCTCATTAACGAAATAATTGAGCTGTTAGTTAATTTTACTTGTTATTTGTAGAAAAAGGCAGAAATCTTCCAAGGAATGAATATTCTTCCCTCAAATGATTAAAAGAACAACAAAGGGTTTGTATCTTGGATGTATTTAGTAATTATGTTCCTGACACCTTTTTTCATATCCAAGGCAGATATAAAAAATAACAAAAAAAATGACTGTAATTTACAGCACATTGTAAGTGTCAGCTTTTCCTGATCAGTTTTTCCCTGCCCCTCCCCCGCTCTTATTAGAAGCAATTTCGGCTAATTGATAATTAATACCTTTACCTTTGTTAAAAGCAACTACTTATATATCAACGCTTCCAGTTTGATACAATCAGTATATTTGATTATGAGTGTAAATAACGCATAAAATTAATGGTAAAAAATATTCTTGCAATGTAAATTTTCCATTTCATTTATTATTTTTTTTTTCATGGCTCTCTACAGAGTCTCTCTCCCTTTAAATCCAGAAAGATTTGTAATAAACACCTGTTAAATCAATATGATAAATATATTAACATTTAAACATCATTAGAAATCAAACATGAGTGTAGAAGGATGACACAAACAATGTCAACTCAAGTAGAGCAGTGAATTTTGCTTCCTTTTTTCTAGTTAGCTTCAGTAAAACTTACATTTGCTAACAACTGACTCACTCATAATTTCAGGATTTGTTCTTATCTACTTATTTTGATATCCTTTAGCTAAAGGAAACTGTTTATGTAGGAATAGGAAATAAATTAATATCTTGTTGTAAGAAAGCAGAGGTATTTACATATCCATTGCTATGCATGTGCAACAAAGATGTAAGGAAGGGGTGTACTGGAATAACCACATCTCTGGTGCAGCCCATTCTGTCTCCTGGGACTGAGGGGTAGCTCAAGCCACACAGCAGCTGCATGCCTCCCTGACAGCCCATGTTCTAGCCACAGTTTGGTCCATGACAGAACCACTTCTGTCCCTGTTATGTTAAGACACTTTTAGCCACCTCCTAGGTAAAAACTGCTATAAAGCAGGAATCCCACTGAAATGCTGATAATTGAACCTGTGCCAGAAAAAAAGGGTCTGAAGAAGCTCTTGGCATGAAACTTCATTTGAACAACTAACTGCATCCTCTTTCCACATGGTCTTAAGCTGCAACTATAGAGAGAACAACTCAGTTTCCAAGAATCAAATCATGAGCAACCTTAACAAGGTTCACTTTGGAGAAAGCTTTTTCATAGAATCATAGAACAGTTAGGGTTGGAAAGGACCTTAAGATCGTCCAGTTCCAACCCCCACGCAATAAGCAGGGACACCTCACACTAAACCATGTCACACAAGGCTTAGTCCAACCTGGCCTTAAACACTGTCAGGAATGGAGCACTCACAACTTCCTCGGGCAACCCATTCCAGTGCCTCACCACCCTCACAGGAAAGAATTTCTTCCTTAGATCCAATCTAAACCTCCCCTGTTTCAGTTTGAACCCATTACCCCTTGTCCTGTCACTGCAGTCCCTAATGAAGAGTCCCTCCCCAGTATCCCTATAGACCCCCTTCAGATACTGGAAGGCTGCTATGAGGTCTCCACGCAGCCTTCTCTTCTCCAGGCTGAACAGCCCCAGCTTTCTCAGCCTGTCTTCATATGAGAGATGCTCCAAGTCACCTGATCATCCTCGTGGCCTCCTCTGCACTTGTTCCAACAGCTTCATGGCCTTTCTATGTTGAGGATTAGGGGAAAATGTGTTGTTTGCTGATGGTTAAAAGTAACTACACCTTTCATTTGT
>NDXB01021401.1:298948-331777 GCA_002631895.1 Agapornis roseicollis | reverse complement strand
CATGAAGTTTAACCATGCCAAGTGCAAGGTCCTACACCTTGGTCGGAGCAATCCCAGGCACAGGTACTGGTTGGGCAGAGAGGAGATTCAGAGCAGCCCTGCGGAGAAGGGGGGTGGTGNAGGAATGCCATCCAGAGGGACCTTGACACGCTTGTGAAGTGGGCTGATGCCAACCTCATGAAGTTTAACCATGCCAAGTGCAAGGTCCTACACCTTGGTCGGAGCAATCCCAGGCACAGGTACTGGTTGGGCAGAGAGGAGATTCAGAGCAGCCCTGCGGAGAAGGACTTGGGGGTGGTGGTCGATGAGAACATGAACATGAGCTGGCTTCAGCGTGCGCTTGCAGCCCAGAAAGCCAACCGTATCCTGGGCTGCATCAAAAGGAGCGTCGAAGGAGGTGATCCTGCCCCTCTACTCTGCTCTCGTGAGACCTCACTTGGAGTATTGTGTGCAGTTCTGGTGTCCTCAACATAAAAAGGACACGGAGCTGTTGGAACAAGTCCAGAGGAGGGCCATGAGGATGATCAGGGGACTGGAGCATCTCCCATATGAAGACAGGCTGAGAAAGTTGGGGCTGTTCAGCCTGGAGTAGAGAAGGCTGCATGGAGGACTCATAGCAGCCTTCCAGTATCTGAAGGGGGCCTATAGGGATGCTGGGGAGGGACTCTTCATTGGGGACTGTAGTGACAGGACAAGGTGTAACGGTTTCAAACTTAAACAGGGGAGGTTTAGATTGGATATAAGGAAGAAGTTCTTTCCTGTTAAGGTGGTGAGGCACTGGAATGGGTTGGCCAAGGAAGTTGTGAGCGCTCCATCCCTGGCAGTGCTGAAGGCCAGGTTGGACAGAGCTTTGGGTGACATGATTGAGAGGTGTCCCTGCTTATGGCAGGGGGGCTGGAACTAGATGATCTTAAGGTCCTTTCCAACCCTAACAATTCTATGATTCTGTGGTTCTATAAGGGACACCACCTTTGTCTGTTGTGTTGGTGGTGCTGGGGCTGTTTTATTGGACTGCCTGTTCAAGAACCACCCTGAGCAATCAAAAGTCAAATCAAAGGTTTTTCTCTTGAGCATTTGGGCAACCCTGAGCTTCTTCAATCAAGAGCATGCCAGCTAATTATGAGGTCTCAAGAAATGGTATTGACAACAGAGAAGTGAGGCAGTTTGGGTTTTGTTTTTAATGCTGATACTTTCTGCGATTGTGTTGAGTGGCTCCTAGAGCAGGAATGCATTTGATGTGGAGGACGGTCCTGATCTACTCACAGAAAACTAGGAGGGGAAAAAAAACCCATGACCTAAAAGCCATGGTGCTAGACAGGACACCCATTAGCAAAGCCTTTGAAGATAGGAACTAAGGGTTAGAGAGTCTTAAGTCTTTGAATGCAACTCTTTGTGGGGAGGACCTGAAGGCAGTAATAACACTGTAGTACATGGATTCATAGGCTTGGAATGTCACCATGACTTTAATAGTCCAAATAATCACCTTTTATACTCCCAGTTGAAGGTATGATTTACAGAGGAACTATAATACATCTGCTCTCCTTTCTAGCTCAGTTTCCAGTGTTTGACAATAATCTAATTAATCCTTGAAAATATATATTTATTTAACTCATTCCTCATCTTATTCCTTTTCAATAGCTGCTCTGGTGAGAGTGCTGTAAAACAGACCTACTGCTGCTATGTCTAGACTATGTTGTTTTAATTTTCCTAGTGCAAGAACAGCTTTTATCAATGCAAATTGGGTTACAGCAGCAGTGACCAAGTCTGTTTATAGTAGGACAACTATATAAGTAACTCTAGGTGAAGTGTGAGTACTGACATTGTTGGCACTGGGAATATCTGGGTGATACCATTTCTCTGTCATAGTCCTCCTGGTAACCTAAGGTACGAGTCATTTGACCTCCTGTGCCTTTTTTCACCATGTATAAAATATGGGAATAATAACCTGTCATTACCCTAGTCTTAAAATACCTCAAGGTACTTTGTTATTACAGGACTGGGGAAAGAGTCCTATAATTACATAGATAGAAAGACACACCTGTAGAAAGACTAGATGCTTAGGCATACATGCAAATGGGATATTAAAAGCTTCTCTTCCTTCTCCCTCCAACACAATTTTCTTCAGATTGGAATACTGTACTTTGTACTTTTATAGGGATAAAACTGATTTATCAGACCAAACTCTAAGCTCTCCTAATATATCAAAGCTTAGATCATTATCTTAATGTCTAAGCTGAGCTGGGCAAAGCATAGCAGACCCAGTGTTTATGTTATCCAAGATGCATCTTCATAGCACACTGGCAGAAATCCTCAGTAATTGACTCAGTGGGGTTACATCCTTGTAAAACTCACGTAGATGAAAATAGAGCTGGAGCCTCATGTTTCTGCTATTACATGAAGATCTGACATCACAGACATATTTTTAATACAAATGACCACCAAGCCTAAGAATTGTGCATGTTTTGATGAACACTAGTTACTCAGCTCATTTTCATTCCCTTCTGTATACCGCAGAATAAAGCATAATTTTGTCCTTACAGGAAAAACTAGGTTTACTCCATGCTAAACCTTCTAATCTCTGTATGGCATTGTCTTCAGATTCACTGGAAACACACTTATCCACATACATATCTTCTGATACTTGTTATGTAGTTAATTACAAACTATAAGTTGAAGGAAGAGTATTTCCAGATTTAACACAGGATTATTTTTGTAAGTGGATTGGTGTTGGTCTGAGGTTAGATTTTAGTATTGTGCACTGCTGCTTTTTCCACTGCTTTCATTCTTTCATATTGCTTCTATAGCACAAGCCATTGCTTGTAGTTCTCTGAGCAATGTATTGCTATAGTAAAATGACTGCACACATATAACTATCACAGTAATTCTTTTCTCCTTTGTGTGCATTGCCTTGGCAGTAAGATTTGTGAAGGTAAAATACAAATCAGGTCTAAACACCAACTGTTCTGTTTCTTTTACTAGATGTACCTACACCAGAGGCTGGGAGAAAATTGATGGATGCCTCTGTAGTGAACGGTGGCCTAGCACCACAAGAAAAGCAGAATGGGGCCACACAAGCAACAGTGCAACGCAAGAGACTCCTTAAGGCTCCAACATTGGCTGAACTTGACAGCTCAGATTCAGAGGTAAAAAAAAATCAGGATCCTTCTCAGTTTGTCAGAATTAAGTCTTACTCCTTAATCTGTGGAACTGATCAGCCAAGAAGTGAGTTTGCAGGTTATCATCTGATTTTTCCATGACTGATTTGTTGACCCACAGAACTTAAAAAAATGTTAGCTCAGACCTCAAAATTGGGAATATTCTTTCAAAAGCTTGAATGCTAATTTTGTCCTTAAACCCAGAATTTATTTATTTTGCTAATATAAGTATCTGTCCACAGTGTATATGTAGCAGTTAAACCTTTGGGAATGCAGGGAAATGTGTTGTACACTTCTAGCAGGAGCTGTCACTAAAGGGCTCAGATGTGAGGCCAGCCTCACTGTACCAGACGTTAAATAAAGACCATCCGCTGTCCCAGAGGGGTTGCAGTTTGGTGCAAATGTCAGTGTGTTAGTTTTGATATAAAGGCTTACGAAGTAACATCCAATAAATGTTTCACAGATAAAGACATGCAAATACCACTTATGTGGAGGCACAACTTTGACTCCATCCCATCTCAAATGGAGAGTGAAAGGTTTTTAAAATGCATAAAAAGCCCTCTAGCTTAAAAGCTGCAATATATGATCCTCAGGAAGTACTGACATTACATCCTCAAGAATGAGCTTTATCTACTGGACCAGTAGTAATACTAATTGAGTTTGGACCTTTCCGAAAGTTAAGCTGTCTGAAAAGCACATGCAGGCAGGTTTTATTCATATAGGCTGATTTTAGCCTGGGGGAGGCAGTCTTCCCTGACTGCCTTTCTCTCTAGTAAATGGGAAAGGAGGGGTTTCCTGACAGGGTGTTTACAAAGGCCTCTAAGCTGAAACATAGGAGGCTGGCAAAATATATATGTGGGGAGAAATTTGTCTCTTTGCATACTTTCTTGATCTGTGAAAGTTGGCTGTCTTTGTATTTGGGGATTATCCTGTGGGTGGCTTGTGTGGGTGCATAATTTGGTGCATCTGTTCTGAAAGCAGGAGAGATTTCCATTTTGAAATCTCTCAGCAGTCTTTAAAATTACAATAGAGGCTATATGAGGCTTAGTTAATGTGAATGAAGCTGGGCAGGAGGCAGGAATATTAAGACCTGTCAATGAGAACTGAATCTTGAACTTACAGCTTCCCAGCTTTGTGCATGCTGAAGCTAATACAGCATGATATTTCACATGGAAAAATGAGCAGAAGCCAGTAAAATAAAATTCTGTAAAGGGAAACGTGAAGTGATTCTTGTCTAAGGTTAAAATAAGATGTCTGACTGCAACTAATTGATTGGGGAATACTGTGTAGGCAAACAAAGTCTTATAGAATAAGTTCTGGAACATACAGCAAAAGATACAGTGAAAATAAACTGGCCACATTGAGCTGTCACGGAGAATAGATGCTGTACTGGCTTGAGTCAACAGAATTAGCTGGTGAAGCAATTAAGATGATTAAGGTGCTCAGCAAAGTACTGGTTGGGGCTCAGAAACGTGCTTAAGTAGTGAAAATAAGAAAGCTGAAGGGTGTTTGGGTGAAATTTTCGAAGCTGATGAAGGGGGTGGGACATGGAATGTTTGAAGAAAGTGAAGATCACTCTGTCAGAATATCTTCTTTCTTGACTTTCATTTTGTATGTAACACACAGAAAAGCATATGTGTTGTCTTCATTGCCTATAAGTGACTGCCACCTCTTTGCCTCAATTTGAATTTGGCTTAACCTATTTAGACTTACTCACTGAGAGTTGAACTATGACTATGTTATGCCCTAAATTACAGGCTGCAAATACCTGCACTGCTTAGCTGCAGACCTCCAAATGAGCTATGATGCAGACCTGGTTTCTTCCCCCTGCATCCCCTTTGTTCTTTTGTCAGCTGTGTTGTGATGCAGACTCTGCCCCAACATTGTGTTGCTAGCCAGAGGTGAAAGGGAAGATCTGATATAACCTAGAACCCTATGCCCATTTGCTAGAAAGCATCAATATTGTACAAACTGTTCCTGCTTTTTGACCTTGCTTTTTTCTGCATCACCACTAGAATCACAGTTTCAGAGAGGGAGGAGGAAGTGCCATTTTTCTTTGTGTGGCTATGTGAAGCAGCAATCTAATTGTGATTTTTGATACAGCTATAAAAATGGTATCTTCCTAATAAAGCTGCAGATATCCAGATAAAAATCATGTCAGTAACATAGTCAGGTGTTTTAAGGTGATGCCATTAAAGCTGCAAATTTCTCAGTACATGTAATATTCTTACTGTTTATTCATCTGTGAAAAAGTGCACAGTCCCAGACGTTGGGTTGATCCAGCCTCAAATGTAAAAATGCCAGATATTCTACCGAAATAGTCAACAGCTACTGTATTGACGTTATTGCCAATTGAAGAAATTCATACAGTGGTTCATCAGGACTACCTACTCAAGATTTCATTCTCAAAAAAGCCTTCAGTGTTTGAGAAATCAAATGGCAGTGAGAGAATTTTCAGTGGCTGTGTTTGTGCACAGAAAATGTAATTTGAAATGACAAACCAGGAATATCTGTTAGGATGGTATGTCAAATTTAACATACACCTGGCTTCCGTTCTCCCTGGGTTGGTTGTTTATACTAACTATTTTTTATACTTAGCCATTGGCTCTGACAGTTCATTCCCTTTCATTCTTTAGAATAAGAGATGTGGCTCCTGTAATCCTGTAGGTCTTTATCACAGAGAAGCTCCTTATTCTCTGGTTTTGCCCATTTATTTTATTCTGGGTTGGTTTGTCTTTTGGTTTTGGTTTTGGTTTTGAAATTTCTAGGCCACTGGAATAGCCAGAGTTTGGATATCCATTACTAATGAAGTAACTGGATGTCCTTCACAAAAAATGGGAGCGAGATGGAGACATCTGTGTGATACCTTGTTTTGCAATATGTGACTGAGACATGATGTCTCTCAGGTTCAGAAGTGGAATGAAGAATAGTCAGTAGCTATTTCTTTCCACTGAAAAGTGGCAACTGGCAAAATCAGATGGACTTGTGAAATGTTTCTGTAATCCCTGTTCTATTTACAGGCTTCTGATATTTTCAGTCATGCACCATTTTTGTCTCTTGTCTCTGTGTGCCAGTGTTTCAGACAGAGGAAAAATGGAAGAAAGGGGAGAACAAAAAAGCCCTGCAAACAGTGTAAATAAACTCAGTGCACAGACTGTTCCTTGAATCACCATTCAGTCTTCTCTAAAACTCTACAGCATAAGATGCTGACAACTGGAAGTACTTACAATTTTTGGTCAGAACTAGGTAAGGTCTCACAGAGCAAGAGACTTCTCTAGAGCAAAGATTGCTTGGATTGTGCTCTGGAGACCGCTGTTCCCTGCCTGCTTCTCAGAAAGCATTTTCTGAAGCTCCGGTTGCTCTTCATTCATAAAAATGAGCAGCACAGCACCATGATTATGTTTTTTTAACAATTGACAGCTTGCTTAGTTCTTCATCTCAGCTTGTTAGCTTCTAGTAAAGTAATCTTTCCCTCAGAAGAATTTGACTTGTATAAGGTGAGAAGTTTAATAGTTCCCTTTGCACAGGGGTTATTCTCCTTCACAAAACTTAAATGTTTAACTCTAGATTTGTGAACACTGTTGCACCCCTTCTAACAAACAGTGCATCCAGTTGTCTTGCAAGCTCCAAGCTCTCCAGTGGTCTTTAAAAGCAACCATGTGCATGAAGCAGTGATATGCAAAGCTCTCTGAGCTAGCTCTGTAGTTAAACTACAGTGGTTTCTGGAAGTGAAACAGCTCATATAGCTGAACATGCTGCTTAAAGTTCTCTACAAGCTTCCAATCACAGCTGTTTTGTGGGGTCACACTCGATATGCTAAAGTGAATATATAGGTTTGGGATCTGATCTGGTTTGAGTCCCTTTGCAGAATACTGTGTTGTGGCATATATGTGGAAACAGTATACATCACAGTGTCCTCACATACAATGTGTACCCTTGGACTAAGCATAAATTACAGATCACCTGATGGAAATTCATGGAGGCCTGTGTCCTGTGATACATGGTGCTCATTGAGGTGATCCTGCCAGCTTTTTCCTTCCAACTAGCTATTGCCAAAGAAGGCAGTCTTTCAGCCAGTGGAGGTTTTCCTGCTTGTGATTCAGTAACTAAGGAAATGTGTGAGAGAGAAGCTTGGCACTTGCTGGATTTTAGAGCAGGTTGCTTGTTTGATCTGTAAATCTTGACAACTTAAATGATGTTAGTCTCCTGGGTTAAAAGCTTTCACATTAGAGCTAAAGAGCATTCACATTCAGTCCTTCAACTCTGTCCCTTTGGGAGGCGCCTGTGATGATCTGTATCTTGCTGATACCTGGTGGCTGAAGGCAGAGCTTTTAGGTGAAAGCAAAAGATTTAATTTGGGTGGCATAAGGCTGTAGATAACTGAAAGGTGTTAGTCAAAGCCTATTTCACTTTAATTCATCTTGCAAGAATTGCTCTTGGCTCTTGTGATGAAGTGTACTTATATAATGAATTTCTTTTAAATACGGAAGAAAGGTGAAATGCACCAGGATTAAGGATTAGAGAACAGTGCAGTGGGGATCAGATTAATTTTACCCAAGTCACTTGTATGAGTGGCTCTCATTCCTTGGGATACCAGAGAAATCCAAGTGTTGATTCCTTGATAGTGTGAGATAAATTTTAAATGTATCTGCTGTAGCTGGAAATCCTTAGAAGTCCTTGAACACACTGAGGAAAATTAGCAGGTTACAATGGATTCATTGTACCTCTCAATGGATTCATGGTACCTCTCTTCTTAATTCATGCACCTTTCTTCTGATCTTGCTCTTTCTTGTGATAGTTAAAAACACTGAATTCCAACTGTTCGTTCCAGTTTCTAAAAAAGCTAAGCATTGAAAATGCCATTTACTCAGTAATGTGTAGTGTGTTTTTCTCAGGACTTCTAGGGCTTTGAGTGTTTGGATGCTGCAAAATGCCTTTGATAGCTTGTGATTTCTGTGTGCTAAGAAACAGTAAGAGAAGAAAAAAGCAATTCCTGAAAAACTCTGTTTCTTTTCCTTTTGCCACATAGGAGGAATCAGTGCACAAGTCAGCAAGTAGCAGCAGCATCTCCCCCTCACAAGTGGAAGACCCCTCTCAAGAAGGTACCAGCAGCAGAAAGAGTGAGTTTTGATGAGAGAGCCCAGTGGCTGCTTGTACACACTTGGGTTGTTATCTTTCTATGAACTTTGGCTGAAACTTTCATAGAAACCTGAGGCTGAATGTTGTTAATGGAATAAATCTCTGAAGCTGAACCCTAGAATGTGAGAGTAGGTCACATGTGATCAATGATTGAAAGGCCGTAGCCTCCATTATATGTGGATATTTTTGTGAAACAGAAGGTGTCATACTTGAAGTTGATGTGGGACTGCAGAGGAGCTCAGAAGTGAGTGGTGGGTAGTCTAGCTATGCTCTTCTCATGGGAGAATTTGTTGCTGCAGAAACACATTCTAGCCCAAGACCAATTTAAATGTTTCCTGCATCTCTGTCACCATGGCAGTGAATGTACTTGTTTGAAAGACACTATTTTTGGTAAGTACTTACTGGCAAGAGGGGAGGATCTGTTCTTTTCTTTTTTCAGACACAGTTATTGTAGGCTTTATGGTGTAACAACGTTTTTTGTTTGTTTCAAATTGTTTCAGTTTCACTGGAAAGGTTTTGTAATGAAACGTGGAATCTGTGCATGTATTTTCTGTGTACAGTGGTGAAATAATTAGGATAAGCCAACACCCTGAAACGCCAAACTCATATACGATGCTAACTGGACAGTATAATATAGAAACTAGCCTATATTTGCTACTTCTATGGGTATTCATATTTTCTTAATCTGGAAAATGTGATGAATGTGATGCCTGTCTTGATGCTCTGAGCATGGATGTGGGAATTCTAGCAAATCCATGGCTGGTTTAAGTACTGAGCAATGTATCCAACAGTCTGACTTACAAGAACTAATTTTTTAATACTGGTTGAATCTGCAGTGCCTCCAAAGTTCTTGCCCATATCATCTACACCACAGCCTGAGAGACGGCAGCCACCTCAGAGACGGCACTCCATTGAGAAAGAAACGCCAACCAATGTGAGACAGTTCCTACCACCTTCAAAACAGAGCTCCAGATCACTTGTAAGTGGAGTGGGTGGTAGGAGAGAGAAAAAGAAGCATGCTAAGAGTATAATGAAAATTAAAACTTGGCTTCAGTGTGATTAGAACTTGACTCAAAGAAAACTTCTCAATTCAGAAACAGCCCTTGGCTACTAAAGACATTTTGAAATCAAGATTTGAACTTTGTCTTGCTAGCATATTTATCCACAATCCCAGGTACAGGTGCCTCAGAAAACATTTGCACTTTGATTAGGACTCCGGGTAAAGCCACGTGTCTTGATTTTATTTCAGAACATTGCCCAAACAGATGAACTTCACATCACTGATTTTCCATTTGAGTAGAGACAATTCCAAAGCAGTGGGTCTGTTTTGGGAATTGGGGGATGTTTTTTAGTTGTAGGAAGTATTTCAGTTAATGGATGAATGAGCGGAACTTGTGTAGTAATGTTATACATATGAAAGCTCTTTCAGTAATCCAAATCAAGGTTTGTCTGTGTTGCTTTGTTGAAGTCATTGAGGCAAAAGTCTTTATTATTGCTTGAAAAGAAAGTACATTTGATCAATTAGCCATAATTGAGAGCTGTTTTCCAAAAGGGCATAAACAGCAAAGGGTATGAAATCCTGGTTTGTTTATGCTGACATACCAATTAGTATTTGTAATTTCATGCAGGATATATTCCTCGTCTATTTTTCTACCAGCAGGGTATAAAGCATGCTGTGTGAGGTGCTAGTGAATAGAGAAATCGATAAACACATACTAGTTTAGGAAGGAAGGGAATATTCACTTGTCCCATCTTGTAGCACAGTGGTATTAATTGCCTTTGAAGAGTGTTTTTGTTGGCCCAAGAAACGGTAGCTGGGATCCAAACCTATTAGATGATGAAGTTAAACAGTAACAAGAAAATAATCTCCAAATGTTCCCACAACATGCTTCCTCCTTCTCAGAGGGTCTGCTGGGGTTTGTTTATTATATCCTTCCAAATAGAATGGTAGTTTCTCATTCCAGTTGAAGGTCAGGTGGCACCACGTTGATAAATGCACAACACGAGTAGACTTCTGCCAGAGTGAACTTGAAGCAGAACATACTGCACCAGAACCAAGCTAGAGGGTTCCTTTGGCATGTGCTTGAAAACACTTAACATATAGAATGGATCACCCTGTTATCGCCTGCTGCACTCACTGGAAGCACAAGCTTTATTTTCCAATAGGCCTGGAGTCATTCACAGACATACTGTTTAAAGGGAGGAGAGTAGAAAGCATTATATATTCCTTCTCCCTCTGTTCACTGACTTATGCCTAGGAAAATACATGCAAAATAAACCCATTGGAGAAAAACTAACTCAATTATTCTGCACACACACATTCCCTCTCCCCCCCCCGCCCCCCTTAAAAATACTAAGGGAAAACTGACAAAAAGCCATTAAATAAGTAAGGTTAATGTGGGAACAGACAGGAAAGATTTTTACTGTTTCTTTTGTGCTTGGGGTATTTTTGTGGAGAGTTTTTTGGTTCGGGTTTTTCGTGTGTTTGTGTGCAGAGGGGCAGGGGTTAATCTTTAGGGGACAGTCACCTAGCTTGGTTTTTGCTATGAAGTGAGAAAGAAGGAAAATCAGTAATGAAATGATGCTTTTTTTAATAACCTATTTTGTTTGATGCCTAGGGAGCTAATTCTTTAACTTGGCAATAGTGCCCTCTAGGGTATAACAGGCAACTCCCGCAGTACTTTTGTTTTTAGTCTTGTGGATGATTTCTGATATGCTGGCACAGGCCCAGTTCCATGCTTTGACTTACTGCAAGTCTTTCCTTCCCCAGAGGGATGCCAGCTTCTTTCAGTGGCTGCGCCAGATGCTGCATATGTAATGTTGCCATTCCCGGAGTGAACGCTTCTCAATAAGTGCAGAATTATTATTTACTTTTTATTTGACTTCACACTTCTTCATCCCTTCCTCCAGGATTGATGGAGTTTCATTTCTTATCACCTGCTCCTGTGACTGCATTTCTCACCAAGGTGAAAGAGGCCTCGTCAATAAATAGTCCTCAATGCCAGTGAAAACAGGCAGGAGTTTGCTACAGTCTCTTAGCAGGATTAGCAGGAAACTGGTCTGTCTTGCATACTAACGATGGTTTTGTGAACTGGCATCTCATCAGACAGAGGGAGTCAGACCTAAGTAGGTGGGGAGGGGAAACAAACTTGGAAAAATACCAAACATAGTCCTTTTGATATGGCACCTTGGCAGCGCTACATGGAAAGGCTCAGTGATTTGGGGGGTCAGCCTTGTGGTGCGCTTACCATAGTGAGTTGACCCTGACCCTTAATGAGTGAGATGAAGCCAGTGAACTGAGATGTACATATGGATGCCTTTGTAGTCTGTTTGCTTTTTTAATTATTACAAGTATTATCATCGTTATTTTTTTCTTGACTCAGAGGACCAAAGCTAATGGTTTCATTTATACACAGCATTCGCTTCTCTGCTTCGTATCTATCGTTCAGGTTCCTAGGATAACCAGTTTATTTCCAAGGATGGCTTTCAGACCACTTTTTTCAACTATGCAAACAGCTTCTCTGCTCAGCTCTCATCCCATTGAAGCAGCCGTGTGTGGGGTGGCAGGGGCTATGTACTATCTCTGTGAGAGAGCTTTTGCCAGCAGGTGGAAACCCACAAAGGTTTGCCTCTTTTTGCTGGCTTTGGAAATCACCTTCACCAGCATGTTCCCTCGTAGGGGAGCACTTCCTAAGCTGTGGCAAGAATTAAAGCTTAGGCTGGGACATTGCACCTGATTGACATTGATTTCAATATGTGTAGGATATTTGTGTGTCTTCAATCACCTCACGGGCAAAAGAAATCAGTTCTGAAAGGACAGCAAACTAAAAATGCAACATCACAAGATTATCAATGGGACAGACCTTAAATCTTACAGCACATGAAGATCCTGCAGCAAAAATTCCAGCAAAACTCTTGTAATTCTTGGACTATGTTGAAAAGAATAAGCTTTATATTTCTACCAAGATACGCTATGTAGAATGGAAGGGCATTTGCAGTCTGTTTTACTTGAAAAACTACATATTGTTTTGGTCCTCAGCTCACTTACGTATCAGAACTCGCAGGATAACTAGTAGCTATGTACCAGGGAAGGCAAACCCACTGAAAAGACAAACTGATTTATTTACCCCTATGTAGAACTGAATATGAATAATGTAATTTTTTCCTTCTTTTTCTTGTCCTAACCAGTAAGTGATAGCGTGGAACCTTTGGAGAAGAGTTTATAGTTGAGATATCCAGCTGACTTCTTAAAAACTTGTAGTCTGCAAAAGCAATGAGAGTTTAGAGTGCTCGACTAATTGGGAATTGCAGGATTTAGAGGCCAATTTGGCACTTGGTCATATCTCAGTTTACTAGTGCAGCTCATTTGAATGCCTAGTGACACCCTTTAATGACAAGTTTTACAAAGAGTTTATTAGTGTAAAAATGTGTTAGTCAGAAGGACCTATTAGGTGTGTGTATGCTGAAGATAACCTACAAAGTACCTTATTTCACATTATGGATGTGTAATTCTTACTACCTGCTTTTCTGGGTGAAAAAAAAATTACACATATACACCTTAAGCTGTTACGGTGTATAGAAGATGATTGCACAAAGTGTTAATCCAGTTCTCATGAGCATCATGGAAGCTGCAAGTTCCAAATAGTGTTTTTAAGTAAGATTTCCCCCCCTTTAAAAATAAGAATGCTGACTTCTCTTTAACATTATAATTAGTATTTATTATAATTCCAGAAAACCAAGATGATTCAAACCACATTTTGTCTTTAGTATGTTCTGTTGTATGTGAGCGTTGGAGAGAGCTGGAGTTCTCTCACTTGGAGCGGCCTCATTTGGGTGCAGTTTACTGTTGGAAGCTTGAGCAATAACTCCAAAGCGTCATTGTCTAATGAAGTTCAGTCAGTGCTTAGAGTAATTTTCACTAATTTCAATGCCTTAGAGGTAGCGTAGAAACAAAAGATTTTCCTGTTACTTATTTCTATACCAAAAAGGGGGGTGGGGGGAGAAGTCAAGCCGTTTTCTGATATTGGCATAATATTTATCTTTCATTTAATGTTGCATTAACATTTTGTTGTCCTTGTGTAAGCTCTGGAATTAAAACATTAGCATTTAAACATGTGAACATTTTCTATGTTTCCCCTGTCGCCTGCTGGCTATTTCTATTTGCTTTAGTGATAATCATTTTTGATTGGTACAAGTGACCCACACTATTCCCCTAGTACCTGCTCTACACCTGTAGCAGATCCACAGACTTTCTTCAAAGGAGCAGTATTCCCTGCCATCATCGTTCTGTAAATTAAAGGAATGGGCGCTCATGAGGGGAAGGAAGAGCTTCAAGTAAGAAATGTCTTTCTAAAGGCCTTAAGGCTCTGATTGATTACAAGCATTCAGTCAGCCTCATTCACCTCAGACAGTTTCTCTCAGTCTCCCACGATGCAGACTCAAGGGGGGTTGCTAGCATTGTATGCATCTCACTTTCCCACCCACTTCCTCTCCCATCTCACCCCAGCTTCTCCATAGCGAGGCAGTTGCTATGGGGAGAACCCAGAATGAAATGCTGAGAAGCTGCTGGTTAGCTGTAAAGTCGCTCATAAGGAACAGAAGTTATTTTGGTTTGGCTGTGCAGTTTTACACCTCAGAGCAAATTGCAGTTGCTTTTGATGTAGTTTGCTCTTTCCACAAAACTAGTGATTCTATACCCCAAAGGTTTAGCTGGCAAATCTAACAAAGTTAACTCAATTCTAGTCTTTTGTGGGGTACTTTAAACAGAGTGAAGTGTCTTTGTGTTCCCTTTCTAGATAGGTAAGACAACAGTTTTTAAAAATGTGGTGGATCCTAAATGCTAATGTTTGCCAGGTCTGCAATGTAGAAAGATTTTCTTTTTAATCTAATGGAAAGACGAACCAGACCTCTGAGCACATGGAAATGGAGCATTTCACTGCTAATCCGATTCATCAGTTCAATTTGTAAACGAGATCTCCAAACTGTCAGCACGTCTTTGTATTTGCAGGAGAAATTTCCTTCATTTATTCAGAGAGCATTACATGTCATTGTCATTACCACACAGTAGCCCCTCTGGGCTGACTGAAAAGGTTCACTAAGCATAAAGCGATGGGAGTTCCCACAGAGGTTTCTGTCTTTCTGTTGGAAATGTATAATCAACTACAGGGATGGATTACAAATTGGGTTGGTGCTTTTTATTCTCTGGTACCGAATTCAGGAGTTCTCTGCACAGTATTCTCCTAAATGCTGTAATACAGAACAGATGCAGAATTTTGTAAGTGGAAAGTTGCCAGTCTCTATTTGAGTCTCTGCCATTAATAATGCAACATTGGATAACCCATTCTCCTGCTTTATATTTGAAGATTATTCTATAGAGCTTAAATTGCTGCTGTTACTTTCCTGGGGCAGAAAGGAGAATTTTTCTGCCTGAACTGACATAACCTTTTGTAGTCTTGGTAAGATTGTGATCATGTGAGCACCAAGACGTGGTACCACTGAATAAACCTTTCTGTTAGAATGGGCTTCTAACAACTTTCCTTGGCCACTCTGGGCATCACACAGTCTCAGAGAAATCGCGTGTTTTCAAACAGAAGTCTTTAAAGTAATGCCATCTGCCAAATTACCTTTCCCCTTTCAAATTATAAACCTGAACATTGTTCGGCTTGAAACAAAACATCATAATAACAATCAGAGAGAAGGGTCAAGTGGTTTGAGAAGGAAAGATGAAGAAAACCATCATTGTTCTGAAGGCTGAACATCAAACCATTTAGATCATGCTTATGCAGTCTCTGATGGTTTGGAACTCATGTGATGCCCACGAATGAGCCAGTGCTATTCCATTTTGAAGGGAGAAACCCTCTGGTCTTTGGACTTACTAACCAGGTGGCTGGTTGTGTAGGTTGAAGTCTGGAAGAAGCCATTTGACTTTGAAATAATACAGTTTTTTTGGCTTCCAGGAGGAGTTCTGTTACCCAGTGGAATGTCTGTCTCTGACAGTGGAGGAGGTCATGCACATCCGTCAGGTGCTTGTGAAGGCAGAGCTGGAAAAGTACCAGCAATATAAAGATGTCTACATTGCTCTCAAGAAAGGAAAGGTAGGGCTGAGCCTGTGGAAGCTCCAAAGCTTTTTGAGGGAGGCTGGTTGCACAAGCCTCCTACTTACACAGTTGTTTCTTACCCTGTATTGGAGAGAAAGAAGAGATATACACCAAGCATCCCCCTCAATATGTAACACATGGGTCAGCTGCTTGAATTATGTGCAGAAGAGTCAAAACTTTTCATGGAAATACCTTATTTGGTTTAGAATCACAGAATAGTTAGGGTTGGAAAGGGCCTTAAGATCATCTAGTTCCAACCCCCCTGCCGTAAGCAGGGACACCTCACACTAAACCGTGTCACCCAAGGCGTCATCGGATGTGGCCTTGATTGTCTATTGTGAATTATCTTGATTGTCTATTGTGAATGCAGCAGCATTCACAATTTTCAGACCGTGTCTGTATGTGTATGTTCTTAAACATCATTGACTGAAGTGATTTCCACCTCCGTGCCATCTGCAGTACTGCTTAGCGTTTCTATTCCAGAAAATGGAATTACAGATAGCCATAGGAAACTACAGTGAGGTTTAATGTGAATCTTTACTGTCAAGCACAAAAGGAATGAAAGGCTTTAGAGAAGTCAGACAATGTACAACCCTGGAAGGAGGTTTGGTGCTAGAGAAGCCATTAACTAGCGCACTTTTGTCTGTAAACTGCAGATTGGGAATTGGTATTTACCAGTAGAAGCAGTGTCCCTTTCTCCTACTTTTGATTTGTGCTTCTTGAACACCTCCAGCAAGTGTACTTTGACTTCACGGTGTACTTTACCTACAGGCCTATCTCTGTCTAGCATGCAGGTTTAGTTTTAAGTTGTAATGTCTTTAAAACAAAGGAGCAAGTATTTTAAAATGTCATTCATTAGATTATATAGTATAAACCTTAGTAATGAGCTTCTATTAAACCTCAAAATAAGTTGATTCTTTAAACTGTTCACTTTTGCTTCTAACAAAATTTATTTAGCCTCACCGGAGTCTCTGGATCGCAGTCTATCAGATTCTGTTTGACTGCAGAATTTTTCATTGTTCAATGCCTTTCCTTCCTAGAAATGTTCTTAAGATTGATCCCTGTCTCCTCTGAACAAACTGGACGTACGGGATTTATTAGCCCACTATAAAGCAGTCTTTGCTCAAATTAACATTGCTGTAACAGCTTGTTCCTGCACCTCCTCTAGTTTTCAAGAATGTAGGATTGGAAGAAAATCATCAAGCGTTATCACAGGCAAAAATTTTGTGTCCCAGAATCTGAATTTATGCCCAATAGTTCTTGTGTTGTTCAGCTGTAGCAGTAGCCCTTCCTTTCTGCTTTTACTCTGACTTTCCTGTTGCTTTTTTGTGTAATAATGATAAAAAAATTAAGTGAGGGAAAAGCAAAAATAAGTTAATAATTAACTGGCAAGTGTTTAATTTAGGTAAAATAAAAATGGAGTATTTCTAAGTATATAAGGATGCAATTCTGAACCATTCTTTTCAGTATCATCTTAGAAGTATGGACCCAGAACTGGGTTTAGTACTGCAACTGTGGGCTTGTTGATAGGAACTGATAGATGCAGTCATTGCGATGTGGGACTTTGCCTAATGTTGTGGACTCCTCTGTTTTTCTTTCAGCTCTGTTTTTGCTGTCGAACAAGAAGGTTTTCTTTCTTTACTTGGTCTTACACTTGTCAATTCTGCAAGAGGTAAATATTTATTCTCTGTTAATACATGAGTACCATTTCAGAGGGAAAACCACTGATTTATGTGTTACAATCCCTCAAATGTTTCTGCTGCATACTGTTGGTTGGTTTTATTTCTACAACAGTTGATGTTAAAAGGACATATACAAAACCAGTTCCTTCCTAGGTGACAGAATTTATTCCTTAGGCTGAAACTCTTGGCTGAAAGGGAGAGAAACACTCATTTGTTCTCCTGTGCTCATGGGAGAGTGACATGGAATTTACTCAGTGTCCCAAACCAACAATTCTATAATCTCTGTTGTAGGGGAAAACATTCTAAGGCCATTTCCCTTTTGGATTATATTTGGAATATTGGTGGGGAAAAGGGAAAAGTTGTATGCAAGCAAAATATAAAATACAAACAGTGAGGCAGTAAGTGTGGAGATCTATAGACTCCCTGACTTACTGTCTCACTTACCAAAGGAGGTTTCTGTAGAGGAAACACAGGTTTTGCTTCTGCTTTTCTCTGGTTTATTTTTAAATTTAGCTGCAGTTCTTGTTTAGCATTTCTCCTTGCTTTTGGCTTCATGTTCTGATTGAAGCGATCACATTGGAGAAGCTTTAAAAATAAAATCAAGAATTATAATTCCTGAAAACTTTTATCTCTTATTCTCGGTTTAAATGTAATTTTTCCCAATGAAATGACTCATGCTTTTGCTTTCTTACACAGGCCTGTGTGCTCACAGTGTTGCAAAAAAGTAAGTAAGTAAAATTATGGCTAGATCCATTCTAAAAGGCTGTAATCTTTGTAATGATGCTGCATGTCCCTTCTGCTATTCTCAAAGATGCGGTTGCCATCCAAGCCATATTCTACTCTCCCCATCTTCTCACTGGGACCTTCAACCTTACAAAGAGGAGAGAGCTTTATGAGGCCAGAGAAACCCTCTACCAGTCACCACCATTCACTGCGGAGCATGTCCAGGTGAGAAACAACCCCAGCTCAGGTGTGCTATCACAAAGCTTCTGAAGCGTTTCGCATTGGGTTATTAAGCATAAAGAAGATGCTGCCTACGTGGTTTGTAGTCATCAATGTTTCTAATGCTCATAGTAACTTTTCTGAACCCTGAAAATCCGTGTTCCTTCCACTCATTGCTTTGATTTAGAGAAAAGCAGAACTGACAGCCTGTCTTAAACCTTTTTCACATTACAGCTGAAAAATAATACTGGTCTGGGACAACTGCATTTCTGAGGTGTCTCTAAAAATATCCTTAGCATGTCTTTTTCTGGTGTGAATAGACTCTCCTGAGACAAATCTCACAGGCGAGAATCACTCACTGAGTGAGAATTCAGTGATGTCTGGCACAGATTTATCTTCTGATTCCTGATTTTGTTTAATATTCTCTGGGTTGGGTTTTTTTCACTTAAATATGATGAAGTTACCTACTGGTTTGCTATGTTCTACACAGATGGTTGCCAAAGCTAATCCCAGAAATTAAATATAAAATAAATGCTCTTTTTTGAAGGCATCTTCTGTATAAACCCTCTGCATAAATCACTAGTGCATGATGCTGTGTCAAATTAGCCAAACACATCCTCTAGTTATAGTTATTAGTGAGGTTGGTTTTGCCTAGGTAAATGTTACACATGGCCTCAGATAGTGACCCTGCAATCTTGCCAGAGCAGGCAGAAGCTGGTGGTTGGTTGATCTCCTGGTGTCATTTTCAGGACAGAAGGAAGGAAGATTTAAATCAAGACCATTCTGATGTGCTGTTTCCTAAAGGTGTCCCTTGGGTCTCCCTGCCCCGCTGCTAAATAAAGTGACTGGTCCTGCTCTTTTGCCTTTCAGGTTGACCTCAAGGTCCAAATCTGTGGACAGGTCACACGAAGAGTTTCCCAAAGAGTTAATGGAGGACTGGAGCACGATGGAGGTGTGTGTGGACTGCAAGAAGTTTATTTCAGAAATCATCAATTCAAGCCGGCGCAGCCTATCCCTGGCCAACAAGCGAGCCAGGTTAAAAGGGAAAACACAATCCTTCTACATGGCGTCACCGGGAACCTCTGACTACTGCCCCTCTGAAAGGACTATCAATGAGATCTGAGCCTCGTGCCTTTTGCTTTGCTTTTGTCTTCATGAGGTCATCATCCATGAGCAAAGTCACTGAAACCGGATTATCATTCCATTGATTCGTTCCACGTGACTGGCTTCAGTTTGGGTTAGATCACAGGATTTCCTACTGCAGTGGTTCCCAGAGACACAGAATGCGTTGTTTAGATCTATGTGGGAGGGCACACAATGGGTCAGCTGCTCGCACTGGAAGAAAAACAATAGTTTGAAATTGTTGCCTCTTTTGTATGTGTGTGTTGAAACTAGAAAGCCTTTTCTTGCTTTCAGTCTTTTCTTAACCATGCTTCGAATCATTTTCCAGGAGATGAGCTGCAAATGTAGCTTTCATGGAGAACCAAATCTAACAAAGCATCAGTGTTAGCACAGTAGCAAACAGTATGTCATATTGGCATTACCGCCCTAGTAATGCTCATGTCCTAGCTGAAACAACAAAGGGTTGTATCGCACACCAGACACGGAGCGTGAGTGGCTGTGGTCAAACCCATCTTTCTTTGCACTGTTTCGGCTGCTCTGAGATCAGGGCTCAGCACAGCACTCCACAGCGGCTGTGTCCTGGGGCAAGATAACACGGCAAAGCTCTTCACCAGTGTGGTTGCCATTCCCCTGAGCTGCTGTACTTTTTAAGCCTTAGTGTACTTCTAAGCATCTCCTGAGCGGGTTTTAGCAGTTTACTGTCTATCTTGAATGTATGATGCTGACTACCAGTAGCAGTGAATTTTGGTAATAGACAGAGTTGTACACTTTATGGGGAGGATGGGAAATAAGGGAGGCTTCTACTTGTAACTGACTAGCTGTAAAGTTGGTCACTCAGAGAAAACGGTGGGTACGGTGTACATTTGTATTATAATGGAGCACACAAATACTTCTATAGTTATGGCTGAGAGCATATTCACTGAGAACCCCATTTTTCCTGGGGTTTATAACTTGGCTGTAAAAACTCGTGTTCTGCTGAAATTTGGGACAGTGCTGTCTCAGATTGGGAGCAATCTTCTCTTTAATCCTTTTTCATTCCTTTCCCCTTTTTAACTCACTCATAAGAGTGCTAGGCTGCTTGTTCAGAGGCCCCAGCGATGTTTCAACGTTACCTGACATATCATGCTTTTTTGCACGTTCTTTTTTTTCTACTCAGAATACTTTTGGTTTTAAATCCGGGCACAGCCAGAGTTTAGTCAATAGTTTGGGGCCGGGTCATTTTGGGTTTCAGAGCAAGCTGACGTAGCCAAGTTACTCATACTTGAAAATCAACTACTGTAACTTTTTCATAGTTTTTTAATACCCTGAGGCATATTTAATATCTATATAGCAGTGTATGATAGAATGACATAGCAGAAAAGTTTCAGATCTATTTATTAACATTTCTATACTTCGGATTAATGAGAGATACCTCAGAACTGCTCCAAAGTAGCTGGGACTGGATTCCCCATAACATGGTTTTAAAGCTGTAGTAGTCAAAACAGATTCTCCTCTCCAAACCTCCCCCTGGTGAGGAACAGTGCGGGGCTGTGGGGCACCAGGGCTGCTTGATTCTACTCCATGCTCCAGTCCCACTGCTGGCCGCCTCCTGCTGCCCAGGGCACCAAGGCTTCTCCTTCAGAGTGTATTTGCATGTTATTGCATGCATTGCAGCATGCAGCGCAGCATTGCAATATACATTGCAGCCTTTGGAGCACCCGCTCGTTTCTTCCAAGCTGATTTGAAAAGCACATGCAAAAGTCACCTTAAACCTTCCTGGGACTCGCCTGTCCTTATTTTTCTTTAAACACCCCCTTGGAACGTGAGAATTTTTGCCTATGCAGGGCTTATTGAAATAATGGGTTTATTTGGTTCTGAACCCTTGCAAGCAGGAAAAGCAGGGCTCAAGGCTGACTCTCCTCCATAGCTGTCCCATGTCAGGTGAGTTGTCAGGCCCCCTCCTCAGGGTACCTCTGGAAAAGTGTATTGCATGCTGAAGCACCTGGAGTACTGGCATGAGTTGAGGATGTAGGATTGCAGGAGGTGAGCAGCACAGGCTGATTTGAAGGCTCTGCAGCTGCTGGAAGGGTCACTCGATCTCAGTCACATCAGCACTTTTTCTTGTTTCTGTGCCAAAACCTGGCCGTGTGTTTGCTGCACAGTGCATCAGGAAAACCAGACTGAAGGAAATGCAGGAAATCTCACTTTGCATCTCCCCTGTTGTTGCTCTGGTCATTTTACTCTGGAAATGCCCCAGCCACGTGTTCCAGTTGCTCAGTCCTCTGCTCCTAGTCCTGTTCCATGGCATCCTCAAGCCTCTCGGGTGCAGGGTATCCAGGATGTTTATTTTCCCCTTTGAGTGACATTCAGGCCGTTGCAGAGCAGGCAGGACCAAGGACTAAGTAAATCCTGAGTGTGCAAAGAGTGCCTCACAGCATCCCTGTGCCACCCTTCACCCTGGCAGTGTGCAGGGCAGCTCGGGGGAAGCAGTGGGAGCCTGGGGGTCCAGCCTCTGCCTGCCATGGCTCAGCCTGGGCTCTGCCGTGCTGGGCAGGGCACAAACAAACACTGGACAACACCACAGTTGTTGTACGAGCTGCTCCATGTTGCTGGATATCCTTCCTTTTTGCCTAGGAAAAACCCTCTGGGCTGCTGGCACATGCCATGGCAGGCTCCCAAAACCATGGTACGGGGGACTGTTTCTCCCCTTCCCTCCCATCCCTTCCTCCCAGCACAGTTGCTCCACATTATCCTCGCATTTCATCCTGCAGAAGAGCAAGCAGCAGGCTGGTTGGTCGGGTGCAGCGGAAGGAGCTGGGCTCTGCTTGCTGCCAGGCTCGCTGCAGAACTGGCTATTTTTAGCTTTCCATCTCGCTGCTTGCGCTCGCATCCCAAATCCACTGCAGCCGTTCTCCTGCGCACCCTGCGGTGCTGTGCGGCACGTCCTTGTTACGCTCCGAGCTTCACATCGGCGTCAGAGGATGAAATCAGCAGCTTGTAAATATGTGTAATATATTTAATACTTAGGAAGTCTCCATCAATCACACAGTGGGAATTGACTTTCCCATGATGTTTTAAAAAGGAAATTAGTCTTATTTATGTGTCTTGGCTGTTATCTTTGTTAGAGGTAAAGCTTTCAGCCCCCTAATACAGTTTGCACTCCATAGGCATTTTAGCTGGAATTACTGCTGACAAGAATGCAGGACCAGCACAGCAAGCTCCCTGCCATGAATTCTAAAAGCTTCTATTTTGTTTTAGCTTTATTAATACGCCCAGGGTCTGCTTGAATATCCTGTAGGAGGCCCAAGATGTTTAAAACGCCACCGGCAGCATCGGTCTTGCTGTTCTGTATGTGAACCCAGTGGTGAAGAATTCAGAACCAGCTCTGCTGCTCCCTGGTGATGGAGGAAGTGAGCAGGGCTGTGCTGCAGCTCTCACACCCAGCTTCCAAATGTTCATAGTGACAGTGGTGCTGGGCAGGTTTCTTGGTTTTATCCCTTTCCCCATTACCTCCTTTATACAGGAGAGGTGTTACCTGGCAAAAAATAAAAAGCCTTTCCTTTCTAGCCCTTGTCTGTGTTAATTACTGATGTGGAAGCTGATTTAAAGGTTCTGCCTCTTTCCTTTTTCATGCTTTTATAGCTCTGTAAGATCAGTCGGATGGGTCTTTTGGCAAAGAATTGTTAATGAGAATGATCGAATAACAGCAGAGCACTGCCTGGGCTGCATGGAGGGAGGGAGACGTCAAAGCACTCTTAGAATAGCAATAAAACCACTTGTGTAACTCCAGTGATGCCATTAGCGCCCACACATCGCTCCCAGCCTCTTCCCTCTGTTACCAGTGTGTTGCTGCTTCCAGCACTGACGGTGTGTAGCTGAGGCTCATCCTGCATGCAGCACAGGCTTTTGGAATCCTCCATCGCTCATCTCTGGGAGAGAAATGCTGCAGTCTTTTGGAGAAGTTTGTGATTGATTGTTTTGAGTTTCTAAACCAGAAGTGGAGAGAACATTTTTAGCACAACTATTATGTTGCTCTCTTTCAAGCTCTCCTTTTTCCCCAGGCAAGTTCAGCACCAGCTTCCACACTTAGCTACTGGCTGCATGCTCTACAGGTTAAAACTAATGTAGAAGTTCCACCTTTAGACTCCCACTGGCTACCTTCACACTTTACCTCACCCAGCAACTCCGTACATCTTCTAGGAATGTCTTTCTTAGGAGCTCAGTCTCACTGGTGATGCAGTGACAGCACATGGGGGAACGGTGCTGCGGCCACACGCTCTGGTGCTACTGCATATGGATTATGTTAATGTTACTGTAGAATCTTACAGTGTTTCCATGTTGACAACCTGGAGCTGCTCTCGTTTATTTCTTCTTTTGTATGTATGTATGTATCTTAAGGCCAATCTGAGAATGTTTATCAATATCGACTCCAGCTATAAAGATCTGTTTGGTTGTTTCTGTCTGATTTTTACTTCTGTGTTTCAGATGTTGTGGGGTACCTGCTCTTCACCACGAGTTCCTGGTAGGAGAGCACCAGAGAGGGGTGTTAGCTCAGGTTGATATCATAGGGTCATAGAATGGTTTGGGTTGGAAAGGACCTCAAGATCATCCAGTTCCAACCCCCTGTCATGGGCAGGAATGCCTCACCTTAGACCATGTTGCCCAAGGCTCTGTCCAGCCTGGCCTTGAACAAAATACACACAACCCATTTCCTGACACACACGTGTAAGTTCATGAGCACTGTCCTCATGGCAGCTCCACGGAGCCCAGCACCGCAGTGCGCTCCTGCTGGCAGAGCTGGTGCCTGCTCCTGCGTGCAAAGGGCGGGCGTCAAGCGGCACCATGGGCTCCGGCAGCCCAGAGCTGGCGCAAGCGGTGAGATTTTCTGTGCCCCATGTCCCCATCTTCGAAAACGGGTGACAGTGTGGGTACAGCTGTTTAAAGTGTTTTGAGAGCTGCTGCTGAAGAGATGAGTTTTACTACAGTAGTCTGCACTCATGTCACAGGGCGTCATCAGGAGATGGAGCTGAATAGTTACACAATAGACACAGCAAACTGTATGTGGCGGTGGCTTTGCCTGTTTATTTGCACTCGACTGCAATTCAGTGACTTCAGTTTGTTCTTGGTGGGGTTGTTCTGCATTGGCAGTGCCAGGCTGATCTGATCTGATGCAGGCAGCCAGGGCTCTGCGGCCTGAAAAGACAACACAAACCGCTGCAGTCTGCAAAGCAGAATAAGACTAGAGAAAGCCATTTGGAGCAGAGTTTTTCAGGCTGATTGATAAAAGAAAAAACACATTTTAAAGCAGATAGATTGATAGTCTTTTTAGGTGCCAGGCTTGTTCACAGGTGGAAAAGACCCAGTGATGCAAGGAGATGCAGCATGGGCTTGTTAGATTGGATTTTAGGGGCTGCTGAATTGAAGGACACAGGCATGAATTGGTGCAGCTTCTGCAGGGGACTGGCTTCCAAAGCTGGGAGGAAACAAGTGCCAACAGAGAGGCTGCATGCTCATGGCCCCACTTACAGGCCAGGTAGAGGCCAAGGCCCAACTTTGGTCTAGGCATTTAAGATAGGCATCCAGCCGTGGAGGCAGGCGATGGTTACACTCCCAGTGAATCAAAGCAAAACAAAGAACGAGGAGGGCATTTGAACTGTATTATTTCTCTGAAAGCTGGTTCCCTCTACCCAGGCCCCTCCTTTAGTAAAGGGAAAAGAAGAAAATTCCAAACAGGAGATGCACCTTTTGAACACTAATAGGGACCAAAGCACAAACCCTTCCCCTTTGACCTTCTGCTTCTGTGCTGTCACTGCACCTGTCAGTGCAGCTTCGGGTACACCAGGGGTATCAGCTCTGATAAAGAAAGGCAATAGAATTGTCTTCTTCTTGTTTTCGTGTTATGTGGTACTGAAATGCATTTCTTGTTTATGCATTACTAATAAAAAGTTCTTTAAAATGATACTGCATTGCTCACACTTTCTTGAGCCAACCATGGAGACACTGAGCACCCTTTCTTATACTGCACAGCTGGTAAGGGCACATTCCACATTGGTGTGGTCAGGTAGAGCCCAGACCTTTGCTGCTGCAGCATTTAACAAGGTTAGGCACAGAATAATAGAAGAATAAGAAGGGGAAGTATTGTGCCAGCAGGGACCCAAAAGAGGAACCCTTACTGATGGTTTTACTTGCAGGTGCCTTCTAGTAAAATGAGAATCATTCCTCAGTCACCTCAGCTGTGGAAAAATGAAGAGGACAGGACCTGTGCTTCATAAAAATGCCTCTTCACTGAATAAATCCATAGCAAAAGCATGACCCAGATCTGGAGCTGGATTAAAAGGCCAGCCCATAACCTGCATGACTCTGACCATAGAATCATAGAACAGTTAGGGTTGGAAAGGACCTTAAGATCACCTAGTTCCAACCCCCCTGCCATACGCAGGGACACCTCACACTAAACCGTGTCACCCAAGGCTTCGTCCAATGGCAAGTGGTGTGGGTGGGATAGAAGAGAGCTTCTGAGAGAAATCAGGTCTGATTTACAAATCAGTTCAGATGACTCCTTCCTATTAGCAGTAAAATGAAGCAGCTGCTGGACTCAGTTCAGGCACAGAGGATGCTTGCAGAGCTTTTGACCAGCACGATGTGTGGCTTGCAGCGAGCTCCTAGGCACCTGGTACTGGCTGCTGCTGCCTACCCAGCACACACTGACCTTCTCTGAAAACCAGCAGCCCATTTCACATTGCAGCAGTTACACCCAGAAGTGATTTTTAAGTGGAGGATGTCATTTATTTAAGATAGCACCATAGTGTACACAGACACTTCACAGAGTCCTGCCCTTCACAGCTTACAGTCTAGGAAGATACAAGAATAGGCACGGTGTTACCCACTGCTCCACCTGAGGATGCAAATGAAAAGTGTCACATCACAGAACATCACTGGTCCCCTCAGCGCTCCTTTATTACATTATCAGATACAGCAATTTCTGGTACACCTTCAGTGCTGCAGTTCAGTGCCTTCCATTGTGTTAAGCATCTTTACAGAATACCACAACGTATGCTAGGATTGTCCCTTTTCCTCACAAATATGACTTTTCCCTCATCATGCCTGCTGACCTGATGGGGGGAAAAAAGAAAGCAGGGTGGGGGAGCATGGAGGACTTACACTGGCACAAGGACAAGTCAGGAAAATAAGAAAATGGATAATCTACACAACCCCATTACACACAAGAGCATTTGATTACACTGGTTTAGGTTAATGCTTTTTGTTGCTAACATGAGCCTGTCTGCACTAAGATGAAAACCAGACATTAACCAGAAACTAGAATTTACCTCAAGTCTGGTATCTTCAACAGCCTTAAGATCCTTCAGGGCCAAGTGATCACAAACAGGCCCATTTGCCATGCTCTGGGAACCACTGCTGCCAGGCTCCCCTCACTGTTTCCCTGCAGTCATCCTTCCAACTTCATCTTTCTCCAGCTTCATCCTTCCACAGCAGGTGTGTGCAACAGAGCGGCAGTTACTGGGGAGAGTGAGCAGCCCCACTTCTCACAGGCTGCAGATCCAACATGCTGGCACTAACTCCTTCAAACCAAACCATCTCCTTGCACTTAAACCCCCACTCCCTTTCCCTTGAATTGCAAGCTAACAGCTGGGAAACACCAAAGTGCAAACCTCAGTGCCTTGAACAGCAGCAGCAAACATCCTCCCTCCCCAGCACACAAATCTTTAATCCTGTTAGCATCCCGCCAAGTGCAGAATTCTTACTCAAAATGGCACTTGCCACCCATTAATGAGCATGGCTACATGTGCTGAGCTTTCTCCTGCTTGGTCCTTCCCCCAGTCCCACAAGCACCCTACCACTTCCCCTCATCATGCAGCTTTCTGGCTTTGACAAACACTTCCATCAATGCACATGACACAAAACTGACTTCAGAAATATTTTTTAGCCACTTCCAGGAGTTTCCCTAGGGATGGACCAAGGTAGGGGTTTTTTTTGCCCCAAGGGTCAACTCAGACTGTAACAGTGACAGAACTGGAGTGCTTCAGAAACAGTGTTATGCACAGCAGGGCTGAACATACAGGTATAGATCCTATCAGATCCCCGAGAGAAGAGCCACATGGTCAAGGGAGAAGAAGGGTGGGTGCCCCGTATCCAAACTAGGTGGGCAGAAAGCAGAAGAGTAAAAGAGTACATGAAAGCTAACAGGAAATTAAAAAGCAATGCACCTGCTAAAGACTGGAGCCTGCTTGGTCCCAGGTGTGAGCACAGGAAAAATGAGCAGCCACAGGAGGTGCTGTAGTGTTACCTAGCCCAAAGGGAAGGTGAGAGCAGCAGCACTGCCCAGCAATGCAGAGAGGCAGCTGGGTGATGGAACCGGCTTCTGGAGGAAATTAGTCTTTTCCCTATCCAAAGTTTCCCCACTCCCATTATCCTAGAGAAAAGCAGAAAAGAACTGAGCACAAGCAGGCAAGGTAGTGAGCCATAGCAAGTGAGCTGCAGACAAACTTGACACTCAAGCACTAAGCCATAGAGCTCACAAGAAGCACAAAATGCAGAGTGGAAGCAGCCCAAAGTCAGTGGGGGAATGAAACAGAACAGAGATGCTGCAACACAAACAGGTAAGGATTTGTTTCTGGGAAAAGGAAACGAAGTACAAAGGATGTAACCCAGAAAACTCATGGATAATTGATATTGCAGAGGAGTTTGGTCCTGAAGAGAACACAGGAGCCTGTGGAGGCTTTCCTGGGACACAAGCTAGTGCTGGTAGGTGCTATACACAAATCAGGTTTAAGACAACACTATGTAACTATTTCAAACCTGAAGCAAGAAGCAGCATTAGACAATCCTTCTTGCAAAGCAAAGCAGTACATGAACCTCTCCAAAGACTTTTCTACCCCCTGACAGTTATGTTTTCATCATCTCCAGTAGGCATGTATGGAAACGCTGCAGTACAGGTTTCCACATGGACAGACACTTACTCATCTTTTCCTTTTGTTTGTAGAGCTTGGCCATAGCTGCACTCCCCTTCCCAGCTGAACGCCACCAGGAGCTAGAACATCTTCTGCATTCCTTATCCAGGAAGTGGCATCGCTCCTCTGGGAAGCAGTCAGCAACTGACCTGCACCAAAGCTATCCAGTGTATCTTCTGGAAACGAGCTGCTGTCAGCCTTTAAGCTCTAAGTTTCTGTTTCAAAATAAGAAAGACTTTAGGTCCATATAAAAAGAGCAGTGTCAATGTTAGCTGCTAATTTAATTGCTTTGAACTAATATATACATATGTATTTTTAAATTAAGTTTATTCATTAGGATCATGTAATTTAGTGAGACTACAGTTACACCCAAATTAATGTTCACTTTCAAACTACCCAGAAAACAAATGCTGAAACTTCCCTTAAGCTACAGACACTGTAAAATTACCAGATCAAAACAGTGACCAACACTTTGCTCTTCTAGTTTTTTAGAAGTTACTCATGCTCTTTAACAGCTTCCTAAACACCTACTTGCCGCTTGAATGAGCAAACACCCTTGCAACACTTAGCTCACTTTGTGTGAACACCAAAAATAAGTTAAAATGCCCTAACCATAAGGCTTTAAGGAACATATACTGCATCTGGACCAAATATGAAAACGTTGTGAACATCAGAGAAGATTAGGGCTGGTACCTATATATTTCTGCATGCTTTATAGGAAGCAATTTCTGCAGTTACTGGAGTACTTTTCCAGATAATGAGAAGCATTTGAAATTATCCTAAAATCACTTTGTACCAATGTGGAAAAGTGGTGAAAAAATCAGTTATGCTGGTAATCAGTAGTTAGTAAAAGTGCTCAAAAAGGACAGTCCATTTGTTTTCCTTGTAGTCCTGTTTTCTCCATTTAGGGCACGAAAAGTGCACGTTCATGAAACTTTACCATCCCAGACTTCCTGCTTATTCCTCATTTCAGCTCTTCTGGTTATTGCATCAGTCTCTCCCTCAGTTAAGACAGGATGTGAAGAGCAAGGATCAGTGGAATAGCACAGTCTATTAGCTCAAGTAGCCCTCAAGTACCCTTCTTAGAGATAAATATAAGAAGTATGTTCCAGCACCTTCCAGGAATTACAACTCCTCTCCTCATAGGGAGGGGAGGAACTAGGGCAAGTTAATAAATATGGAAATAAATTATACCCTTCTCCCCACCAAAAAACTGGTTTAGGCCATTAACATCAACAGAAACTTTATCTTTGTTTGGATACAAACATCTGAGAGGTAAAGTATCTCTGTGTCATGTTCAGGCAGCACTTTTAAACAAGATAAGAAAAGTTAGTACCACACAAGTTTTAGCTTCTTGGGCTGATCCTCTCGATAAGGGATCTCATTCTATCATGTTCTGACTCAAGTAGTTCCCTTTAAGTGTCTTAAGACACTATCAGATTACAAAGCAGACAAAATTCAGTGCTATGGTTCCTATCAACCCTTCACAGAATGAATGTTCACGTGGAAAACTCTTACTACCACACATGCATTCTTTTTAAGTTCGAGTACAAAAACCCCAAGATGATGTAAATATAACACACTTCCGACCTTTGTTAGAAAAGGCACATTTAGGCAGTTTCAAATGTGCTAAATATTTTGTTTCCTGTGTTAAAAATAAATGGTTTAAATAACAAGAGCATCTGCAGGAGGTCAATTTAATCTTCAGTAGGCAACAGGAGCTGCTGTGGAGATGACAGATGAGGTTACTTTTCCGCTGATCCAAAATTCTTATAAATATATAAAACTCATGCAGATCAGCCTTGGCAGGGAGGTCTGCAACGCAGTCTGGACAATAAGACTCTTCTGTCACTTCCCTGGAATTTTTGGTTTCACTTTTCTGTTGACGCTGCTGCCATGGCTGGTTTCATGCCCTCGCGTGTTGACTTCAGCTCCTCCAGTTCTGTGTTTAGCTTGCTGATCACCCATTCCAGGGCATCCCGACCCTGCCAGGAAAATACTGGAATTTAGGATCAGAACACATACACCACCACTGCTCATGTTTCTATAGTTTTTCCTCTGTCAGACATGAAATTTTTTTTCAAATTAATTTCATGCCCTGCATAGTTTGATACCAGATTATATCGATAATTTCTTATCATCTTCTGATGGAAATTCCACTGCAAAGGCATTTGCTTAACCCATAAGCAAGGAGTAAATGCAATATTGGTGTGAGCTTTCAGTAGCACACCTCAGCAAAAAGCCTAATTCAGCAGTTAAGTTCCCTTATGTAAGAGTGAGGCTGTTTTTGCTGTTAGCTGCTCCCAATCCCCAGAGACTATCTGCAAATTTATGGCAAAGTCTAGATCCTATTCTCAGATTCATTGACCAGGTTATATGTGCAGGTTTTGAGAAGATCCAGGGCAAAGAAAGAGAGTCTTCCAAGTGCTCTTTGAAGTAGTACCTAACTGATTTGATACCTAGCAAGAGTTCAGAGATGGACTCACACTGAAGTCTACATACATGCACAGCAACTTTCATCACGTAAACCAGACTAACTGGGAGATTACAGCTGCATGTTTTATATCAAGGTATGGTCTTTCTCTGTTCAGTTCTCAAAGTGGGAGTGCTTCAAAGCTAGACACTGACAGACAATGCTTTAGTAAGAGCTGGGGAATGCAGCAAGGTAAGCACATAAAAAACCTTTTACCTTAAGAAGACCCTGTAGCAGCTGCAGCCCAATGATGACAAGATGAGCATGCAGCCAGACACATGATGAAGACAAGAATATAAAGAGAAGCACTTTAACTAAATAAAAGTGTAAGATTTCAGAACTCCACAATTGCAGAATAACAGCTTTTGCCAAAACAAGCAAATGGCATCAGAGCAATAAAATGCCTGACCTTCTTTCTCTTAAAGAGAAGCCAAGAGACATTCACCTCTATTACCCTACCAAGAGTAAGAAGTACAAACAGTGGAGAGCAGTAACTGGGAGACACGAGGCTCTGGCCAAGTGTATAAGAGTTCTGGAGATAAAGGGTCTGAGCTCCCAAAGTCCTAAGCCTTCAGGAGAGCCAGTGTCAGTGTTCAGGTCCTCTGCAGAGATTGAGGGAAAGGAGAGGAACACCTCTCCACACAAACAGAGTTTTGTTCTGAGCTATGATAGACTATTTTTGTTGCATGCATTAGAGGTGATAAAGTGAACAAAAATCTCGTAAAGTGTCCAGAACCTGCTGTTGCTCATTATAAACTACTAAGCAAGAATCTGCACAAAGAGCTTTGAAAACCTCAAACAAACAAGTCAAACCAAAACCCACACATACTTTTGAAGAAAATTTTTTGTGGCTAGAAACATTACTCTGGAATAATATAAAAAGCCCAGTTCCAGGCTGCAAAGTGTAGTCTATTAAAAGAAATAAAGACTCTGTTTCTCTGTAGGTTTTTCATATTACAGGGATTTGCTGAACAACACTTATTGCTATGATGTCTGCACTGGCAGGCAGTCTCTGATCTCAGAAAAGTCATCCACGTATCACAACATCCAGGTCAGTTCTTGGCCAGAGCTCAGAAAGGGGCATTCAGCTCTACCCAGAATTACCTCAAGAACTAGGATGTTTAAAGGAACTTAGTTCAGGATATGTTTTAAAAAATACTAAGAATATTCAACGAAGTGTGATTTAAATTGTCCAGTTTAAGCATGGGTTGGTAGAAAAAAGTCATTAGAAGAGTATGATTTAAATTCTGAGGTCCTTCCATTTGACCACCAGATTGACCATGCTTCAGCAGGTGGTAACTTCCACCATCCTGTGCAAGACCTGGAAGCACTAGCAAAGCATGCATAAGAGCACCCAGGTAGGAGTAGCCATGAATTAGCTGAGCAGAGTGCTCGGTAAGGAACAAAGTGGAAGGAGAGAGCAGGAATCATCTTTCAGTAAGTATGCATTTAGATATTTAAAAGTCAGGTTAAAATGTCCTGTCTTCGGTGACAGGCACAGAGAACTGAGTAAGCCAGCAACAGCTTAGATGTTGTATTTGCCTAATTGCATGTAGAAGACCTGTCAGAAAGTAGAACACCTTTGACGTAGAAAATGCTCAGTAGAAAAAAACTAATTAAATCATAGTGGTTTAGTTGGTATATTTGTTAATAAGATAAAATGAATCTAAAAAATCCACAACATTCAAGTGGAGCATCTAGATATTTACTTCAGTTTTTGAGACTACACAGGTCTGCACATCTCTTTAGACCTGCTTACATGATATACTATAGCTTGCAGCTAAACTTGTGATATTGGCAAGGAATACTTCAGCAATATTCTGCACAGGCAATTAAGTTACAAATCTCAACCAGATGCAAAGCCTCCAAGTACTGTAGGACTGACCAGTTACCAGAAAAAAATCTGACAGAGGATTGGTCTATAAAGTTTCACACTGTACAACAAATTCTGTAGTAGGCAATTAAGCAAGCACATTCATACCAAAGCATGCATATTATATTATTCTTTATTGCACACATTTGCAGTATGATGTATCTGGCAGACCTAAGGCTGCATATGAAAATCTGTTGGTGGAGCTTAAGTGACTGATAAATGCTAAGCCTTTGGAGTTGATGTTTTCCAGATAAACAGCCATAAAAGCTTAGTGAAATGACAGTGTAAAAGCAAACACTGAGGGCATACACTGATCTCAAAGTAAGCAGTGTAGAAAACCCCATGTTCTTAACTAGGGGAAGCAGCATAATGGTTTTTTCCTTTTTTTTTTTTTTTTT
>NDXB01021401.1:247268-298844 GCA_002631895.1 Agapornis roseicollis | reverse complement strand
TAAAGGTTTTTTCCTTTTTTTTTTTTTTTTTAAAGGAATATTATTAGTTCCAGCATAAGCCAATACAGGAATGACAGAGACAGGCTATACTAACTAGTGGAATGAAACCAGCCTGCACAGAGGCATCACAGAGGCAAGTACACTCGGTACTCTCAACCTTGAAGTCACATTTTTTCATGGTCACACCGCTTCAGGGACACATCACTACCAAAATGAATGTAACTACAAGAGCAACGGAAAACACAAACAGCCTGGCATTCTGACAGCTCCAAGCTTCTTACAGATTTCCACAGAAGTTCACAGAAGGGCAACAATATTCCTTAGGCATAAAGAAAGCAAATTCAATTTCGCTCTGCAAAAGATCACCCCTGTTAGGTGATCTGTTTCAATAAATTAATTTTCTATCCTAAGAATACAATTCTGGTTTATTTTCATAATGCCAATTCCAGTCACTAACCAATTTATCCATTTCTTCAGGTGCCAGTTTGCCATACTGAAATCACAGAAACTAGGACCAGATCAAACACTTGGTGGAGGGACTCATTCACATGCCTAGGTATCTGCAGTCATCATTCCACTTTAACTAGAAAGCAGTACAGTGTGGCACAAGACAGGCCTGCAGCAAGCTGGCTGTCCAGTGGCACAGGATCCAGCCTAGATCTGACCTACTCTCACTCTCTGCAGCTGCAGTGTAATGAATATGTTTGCCATTCCTGTATGCAATGTATAGCACATACATGCAGGTTAATTTACGAAATTCACATAACACCAATCCATGCACATATTTGCTAGAAAGCTGAAATGCTGTACCAAGAAGAACGCTGGCATTACCACTAGTTAGTAAACTGGAGATGTGGAGCACTGCTAGCTTAGAGCGCTTTCAGAATTTTGAATTATCCACTCAATAGCATCCCACCCCTGGAGTAACACAAAAAAGATTTACAACATATGGCAAATGATTTTCCATCATCAGTAAAAATAATAATGCATCATCTGCCACTTCTATCTCAGAGCAAAATCTCAACACTAACTTCCTATTTCTTCAGAACAATAAAACATTTATCAGCAACGTTTATGAAGTTTAAGTGGGGTGCTAAGAGCACAGAGGCACAGCACTATGTGCAAGAAGAGCTAGTAATAGCAGAGTAGGTTTCTGCCTAGCAAGGAAAGGGCTGGTGAGAGCAAGTACAAGTCCTGTCAAGCTCAAATCTCTAAGGAGACTTTTTAGTGAATCACACAGGACAAGGTCTTTTTGATTTGCAAGAAGCTTGTAAGCCAGTGTGTTCCTTGAAGAACAGTCTTTAAAACAAATTGAGCTCTCACACAGGCAACACCTGAACAGGTACCAAGCAATATTCACACTCTTTCTCTGAGTTCAGTAGAGACATGCAAATGTGACAGATGCCACAAGAAAAAGTCAGCCAGCACTTTAAAGTGTGCCCAGCTGATGTGGCCATTCCAACTAGCTACTGCTTTGCTACCTCCAAGTCAGCCTCAAGTCAGGTTGTGAGCCAGGGTTTGGACTTCTTTTTCAAGAATATATGACCTTCACAGACTTTTAAATGGAAACTGGATCAGAGAAGAACTGTAATTTATCTGAAATACATTCCATTTATGACTTTCAAACACAGAGAACACTCAGCTAGTTAATGTTACTCCTCTTGTGTCTAGAAATTACTCCTTCCCCATCTCCCGATTCTAACCTGTTTTCATTTTTGGAGAAGCACACAGAAGGGCGGAAAAGGAATCTCTCTCCTCTACGATGTAGTTGGTCACTGCCTTCTATCAAGTTGACTTACACTGCCTTGGTCAAGCAACACCTCTCGCAAGGACAAATGGCTGGCCAAAGCACAGGCTCCCCATAGTAAGAGTTATCTGGGCCAGACCCCCACTGTGCTGAACCTCCCCAGCAATGCAGAGTACTAATTCAGATTTCATGTGCACTCATTCTGCTGTTAAGCAGTGATGCCTCTGCTTCTCTAGCAACTCCATTTCATTCCCACCTTCCCCAAAGTAGTACAGGACGACATGCACAAGAATAAGCAGTCCCATAGTTCTGCCTGTGCTGAAGTGCAGCTCCATGGCTGCAAGCCAAGTAGAAAAAGCAAGTGCAAAACAGAGGAGTTGGTGTAGTGTTACCTACAAAAGGAAGCATGGTTTCACCTCTTCAAAGAATGTGCCTCTGCTTATACTACATTAATTTCAGCAAAGGCAAGGAGACAGCTCAGTAATGGATAGTAACTGCAACAAGTGGCAAAACATCATAGATAATATGCTAGCATTAACTGCTAAATCCAGATTATAAAGGCTGAAAAGAAAGTTACAGAATCATAGAATAGTTAGGGTTGGAAAGGACCTTAAGATCATCTAGTTCCAACCACCCTGCCATAAGCAGGGACACCTCACACTAAACCATGTCACTCAAGGCTCTGCCCAACCCGGCCTTGAACACTGCCAGGAATGGAGCATTCACAACTTCCTTGGGCAACCCATTCCAGTGCCTCCACCCTAACAGTAAAGAATTTCTTCCTTATATCCAGTCTAAACCTCCCCTGTTTAAATATGAACCCATTACCCCTTGTCCTATCACTGCAGCCTCTAATGAAGACTCTTCCCCATTATCCCTATAGGCCCCCTTCAGATACTGGAAGGCTGCTGAGGTCTCCACACAGCCTGCTCTTCTCCANGCCTCCACCCTAACAGTAAAGAATTTCTTCCTTATATCCAGTCTAAACCTCCCCTGTTTAAATATGAACCCATTACCCCTTGTCCTATCACTGCAGCCTCTAATGAAGACTCTTCCCCATTATCCCTATAGGCCCCCTTCAGATACTGGAAGGCTGCTGAGGTCTCCACACAGCCTTCTCTTCTCCAGGCTGAACAGCCCCAACTTTCTCAGCCTGTCTTCCTATGGGAGATGCTCCAGTTCCCTGATCATCCTCGTGGCCCTCCTCTGGACTTGCTCCAACAGTTCCATGCCCTTTTTACATTGGAGGACACCAGAACTGCACACAATACTCCAGGTGAGGTCTCACGAGAAAAGTTATGTTCACTACTAAAACTAACTCCTGGAAATAGGAAGTTAGTGTTTAAAAAGTTGTTTTGGAAGAAAAAAATACCAAAACCCCAACAAAACAATACCAACTCGCAGTGTGTATATACTGTATGTATATTACGTAGCATGCACACAGAAGTTTCTTTGTTCTGCTGTGCATTTCTAGTTAAAAACCAAAGATTTTGTAGTGAAAGCTTTTCATACTTTGGGAGATTACATTCCAGTTGCTGAGTTGAAACTGTTCATCAAGTCTAGCGAAATTAAATGTAGTATTCAGGACATGTGATTGACATTACTATTATAACAACAAAAAAAAGAGGTAGGAGTGGGAAGAGAGAGAGAGGAAACAGAATAAGGACGTACCTTTCTGGCATTGGAAGATATTGTGTTCGCCATTAAGCTTTCCAGATAACTGCTCAAGCTAATGCCTTTAACAGTAATAATTGCTTCTTGAGTTAGCACAGTTCTGTAAGAGAATAAAGAAAAGTTAACACCTAAAGTGAACTGGACTAGTATAAATGTCTCCTATGTACAAAAAAGGACAAAAACATCCTTACTTACTTTTCAGGGTTTTCAGGATGCGGCGTGTAAACCAGTCTCTCATCAACAGACACTAAGTTTGTGAGAGTAATCTTAAAAAGAAAAAATAAAGCTTAAATCCTCACTTCCCGCCTTCCATTTTTCTGTTATCAACAGCACTACTCAACAATAGATCACTCAATGTCAGAGACAGACCAGTGTGCATTGAATATAAAATCCAGAACAGAGTCAATAAAAAGACCTGTAAAGGGTGATGGATCTTCTCCTGTTCTAGATCTAATTGTATCAATCTAACTTGCCTATTCACAATATGAAGCACAAGCAGCTTTCCATTTGTTTTCTCTGAATGTTGAGTCTTATTTGGTTTATGGCTTGTGACCCAGAGAGGCTCTTCAAGACCAAGACCACCATAACACTATTTGGACTGTACAGAAAATTAATACTCCAGAAAGACAACGCATCTTGTACAGAGACAATGTTCTTCTACAGACAACTCCACTTTAAATCTGATAGTTACAAGATCTCAGGATACAGCATTATACTTCATTTACATCTTGTGAAAAAAGACATTTCAAGTTACCACTTTCATTGTAATTGGCAGCATAATGTAGAACAAGTTATTCATCTAAAGTCAAATAGCCTTTAATTATAAAAAGAATCACAAATGTTTGATCCCAAAGTATTTAAAGTTTCCTATTTGTGGGAAGAAGAAGAAGGAATAAAAAAGAGCCAGCTAATATGCCAACTAAGATGTGGAAATTGCCACCTCCTGATGAAAGATGCAAACACATTCCTAACCTAAATGTTAAAAGCAAAACATCTAATCTCCAGAACTAATTACCAGTTACTTCTTAAGCTACCACTCACATTAGTTGAGCAAAGCTCCATCCTTTTTTCCACTGGATCTACCACAGAATGTTCCTCAATGTAAGTCAGAGTTCTACTTGTTCCTAAAATCTGAAAAGGAAGAAATAAAAAAATAAAGTTAAGTACTAAAATCAAAACAAAACAAAACAAGCTCTGAAACACAAAAATGTCAAGTTTCTAGTGGTCCTAAATAAATAAAAGTAATTAATGGATACCACAACAGTGGGAGCACTGGCAAGACTACATCCTTGCAAATGGCATCAGCCATATAGCACGACACAAACCAGTCTGGAAGGCATGTACAGATATACAGACTTGATAGACATATAAAACCTACAACATATTCTTGCCACTAGGTACACTAATTACAGCTTATATAATATTTGTTGATTGTATTTCCTACAAATTAAGCTTTTACTTTGAATTCAGCTCCAGTTCTGGTGACGACATAAAAATGCATCCCAGCCTTAGTAAACCATTACGACTGTCAAAGCATACCGCTTTTACAATACTTGGCAACCCCCACTCTGTGCTGAGGAGACGGTGGCTATGCAACCTCCCTCGGTTATCAAGGGTTCTGTCAAGGACATCCACTCCTACCACACATGGATTCATTGGGTTGGGGTACTTTCTCATAGCAGCTTTGATCACTGTATCCCAGGGATGTCTGTAAAAAGGAGACAGGATTTGTAACTATTTTGCATTTAATTGCAATTATTTAGACAATAATAAACCAGGAATCTAGGTTGTGCAGTATGGCACATGTTGTACAACTCCTTAGCTCCCATAAGTCCCTTCATAATACAGCAATGCTTGGGAAAGGAATAAGAAAGTATTGACGCACAAACAGAAAAAAAAGTAATACTCCTTTCTCCAGAGTGAAGAAAGGAATTGTTAACCCAAGACTAACAGAAATGATGGCAAGGAGCAACAGTCACAAATTGCCACAAGTAACATTCCAATTAGTTGTGCAAAAGCCCCACAATGACAGGGTAGCTGTCCACAGAGATGGCTCAATCTCAATGCATTTGAGAGCTCAACCAGAAAAGCCACCTGACCTAACATTTAAGTTAGCCCTGCTTACACCAAATAAATTCAAGAAGAAATCATTAGCTTCTGTTTCTTCCTGTAGCAAGAAAGCAAAGCAAAATTTAATTCAGCTAAAAAAAAAAAAAATCAAGAAGCTCAAAATAAAACTCCCAAAAACCAGATTTTCAGAAACTGTATCAGCTCACTGCATTAAGTGTGCACCTATACTACTGCTTCCAGCAACTTGTTAGCATGGATTACATTTATGGATACCTTTCTCAACACAGAACTGCTTTTATGAAACAAGGTGTGACAATTTCAAACTCCTGGGATCAGAGCAGCCCCACTCCTGGAGGCCAGACTGCCCACACGGCTCTTATTGTGGGACTTTATGTACCTTCTGAAACAGAGGACAGAGAAATTATGGCCTTGATCCAGTACAGAAATTCTGCCCGAAGCAACGATTTCTACTTTCAGAATAACTTATAGATCAGGAACAAAAGGTTTATAACCTTTAGAAGTACTTTAAAAAAAATAACTATTAGTATCTAAGTTAAGAAGGCTTACGGGTGCCAACTAGTATGTAAGAGTTGCACTTAGGGCCCTAAATGGATTTGATTTTTAAGAACACTACTTTTAGTCTTCAAATAGATTGGTACAGAAGGGCATCAACTGTACACCACTGCCAGAACAAACAGAAGCTTGGGAAAATAAGTTCCAACAAGAATGAGAAAAGGTCTTTTGGCTTTATTGGCAGAAGCAGGAAAAACAGAGCCTACAGTTCCTACATCAGAGGAAGAGCTGGAGGACCATTCCCTGTTATCTCCAGTGACTGCACATCACAATCAGCGGAAGATTCACAAACGGAAAATGATAAATTTCTGCTAAGTGTCCTTGAGGGATCTAAAGAATCAGAGATCTGATAAGGCAAAACAACATTTTATTAACGCCTGAACTATCTAATCCTGAACACATGACACTGTAAGATAGAGGTGTTCCAGTATAGATCATGATGAGAAAATGCCAAATAAAAATCAGGTTTGTTTCACAGGTGTCAGATATTCATCTCAAACCCAGAATTTATACCACACACAAGCAGCCTTTACAAGCCTCTACTTGCCATTTCATATTAGGAGCTACAGTTTGAATTCACAGAATCATAGAATAGCTTGTGTTAGAAGGAACCTTAAGGATCATCCAGTTCCAACCCCTGTGCCGTGGGCAGGGATGCCTGTCACTAGACCAGGTTGCTCAAAGCCCCATCCAGCCTAGCCTTGAAAATTCAGCTGTGCTAATGTAATTAAGGAAGTTTAAAACAGTACATATTTTAAGAACTATCACCCCTAATGCTCTTCAGGATTTGAGTTTTAAGAGACCTGTAGCAGATGAGTTATTGGTGACATTTAAAAAGCTGCACTGGAACTGCTGCATCCTCAGGTCAGCTCCCTGGTAAATCTTGTGACATACCTGTTGATGTGTAACAGTGACCTTTTGCTTACTGCTCCCTTGTTACACAAAAGTGGAACTGGATGGCCAGAACCGGGTTCAAACTATTTTCGATGTGGAAAAAGACTGACATTATGAAAACTTACTCAAGTATCACTTAATGTGTGTCTGCTAGGCATTTCTCTGAGAGTATCTAACAGCCAAGGTAAGATACACTGTCCCTCTGTCCACATCTCCTGGAACACATCGTCAAGTACGTCAATAGTTTGGGATTTATGTTTTCTTCTGGTGGAGAAATGTTTTTCCTTAATTACCCACATCTTTCCCGAGCAGTTCGGCTGTGGGACCACCCCCATCACTACCACTGCCAGGTGGAATGGCATTTCCAGCCGCAAGCGGTGGGAGAAACTCTCGCACGGAAGCCCGCCCGCGCAGGAGGAAGAAGCTGAAGGTGATGAAGGACCCGAAGCAGGGGAAGCACTGACACACCGCCAGCCCACCCCGTTACCGGAGGGGTTTAACGCCGCCACAGGCCAGTCCCCCGTCCTCCCCCACCCGGGTTGCCTGTCAAGCCTTCGTGCCGGTATAACCGGTCAGGAGCTGCCGCTCCCAGCCTCCCTCCACCAGCCGCACCCGCGGCATTTACAATTTCCGCCCTCACCCGGGCAGGGCAAGGCTTGCCCGGCACGGCACGGCACGGCCCAGCCCAGCAAGGCGCCGGACAGCCAGCGGAAGGAACGGCGCCGCCGTCCAACGGCCGCCGGCTGCGCGCGAGGGACTCGGTCCCCCCTCAGCGCTGCCCGCCCAGCTCCTCACCCGAACACATGCTCCGAGCTCCAGATCTTCATGGCCGCTGCAGTCTCTCCTCACGGCCGGAGGGAAGCAGGGCGGCAGCAAACCACGCTCACCGGCTCCTCACAGCTGAGCGCCTGCCTGCCTACCGGGGGGCGGAGCTCCGCGGGGCCGGCGCTGGGCGTGCCCAGCCGGCTCGTGCGTCACGCGGTTCCGTCACCGCCTCGCCTTGCCCCGCCCACTGCCCCCACCGCCACCGCGCACCTTCCCGCGCAGGCTGTGAGGGGAAGTGTGTGTTGCTGTGCTGAGGAGTGACGTGGTGACCGTAAACGCCTTGATTCAGCCAAAGGCCTTTGCACGAAGTGACTTTACAGTGGGCACCTCCACATAAAATATGTTATATAGGGAAAAAAACCCCTCAGGAGACAAGTTGTCTTCTTTCTGACAGGCTTTGTCGAACGTTACCACAGGATAAAGAGTATCACTGCAGGTGATAGTGGTTCAATTGTGTATGGATAGCAGTGACAAGTGGCATCCCTCAGGGTTCCATACTGGGACGAGTACTCTTTAATATCTTCATCAACAACATAGTGGGATTGGAGTACTTAGAATACTTGTGCAGTTCTGGTGTGCTCAACATAAAAAGGACATGGAGCTGTTGGAACAAGTCCAGAGGAGGACCACGAGGATGATCAGGGGGCTGGAGCATCTCCCATATGAAGACAGGCTGGGAAAGTTGGGGCTGTTCAGCCTGGAGAAGAGAAGGCTGCATGGAGACCTCATAGCAGCCTTCCAGTATCTGAAGGGGGCCTATAGGGATGCTGGGGAGGGACTCTTCATTAGGGACTGTAGTGACAGGACAAAGGGAAACGGGTTCAAACTTAAACAGGAGAGGTTTAGATTGGATATAAGGAAGAAATTCTTTCCTGTCAAGGTGGTGAGGCACTGGAGTGGGTTGCCCAAGGAAGTTGTGAATGTGCCACCCCTGGTAGTGTTCAACGCCAGGTTGGACAGAGACATGTGTGGCATGGTTTAGTGGGGGTGTCCCTGCTTATGGCAGGGGGGTTGGAACTGGATGATCTTAAGGTCCTTTCCGACCCTAACTATTCTATGATTCTATGATTGACTGCACTGTCAGCAAGTTTGCTGCTGACACAAAGCCAAATAGTGCAGTTGTGCAGTTGGCACACCTGAGGGGTGGGAAGCTAACATGGATCTGTTGGAGATGGTCCAGAGAAGGGCCACAAAAATAACCAGAGAAATGGAGCATCTCTCCTATGAGGAAAGGCTGAGAGAGCTGGGGTTGTTCAGCTTGGAAAAGAGAAGGCTCTGGGGAGACCTTACTGCAGTCTGTTCTTAAAAGGGGCCTACAAGAAAAATGGGGACTTTTTAGCAGGGCCTGTTGTGATAGGGTAAGGGGTGATGGTTTTACACTAAAAGAGGGGTGACTCAGGCTGTATGTGAGGAAAAATTCTTTATGATGAGGGTGGTAAAATACTGGTGCAGGGTGCCCAGGGAGGTAGCAGATGCATCATCTGTGGAGACATTCAAGGTCAGGCTGGACGTGGTTCTGGGCAGCCCGGTCTAGCAGGAGGTGTCCCTGCTCATGGCAGGGGCGTTGGACCTCTGAAGGTCTCTTCCAACCCAGACTATTCTGTGATTCTATGATACACCGGCTTTACTCAGCAACACCGCGAAGACCCGTCCCTGTCGGGGCAGCGGGGCGAAGGAGAGCCGGAGCGCTGAGGCTCTCCCGCAGCCGCAGTCTCGCAGGCTTCCCTGGCAGAGGGAATCCCGCCCTTCTGAGCGGTGCTGCCTGAGTCCTGTCGCGGCGACACCTTCCGAGCCGCCCCTGGCGTACCGGAGCCCCTCAGCGCCAGGCAGGGCGGGCCGCGGGGACGTAACGGCCAGGGGGCGTGCCACACCAAGGGTGACGGGCAGGCACCAAGGGGCGGGGCTTGTATGGGTCCTTCCGACGTAGAGGAAGTGCACGCAACAGCGTCATGAGGTCAGACGTCGCAGGCCGGGGAGGGCTGACGGCGGCGCGGGGCGGCGAAGGAGGAGGAGGAGGCGGTGGCGGCGGTGGGCCGAGGTGGCCGCTGGGGCCATGGCGCACCGTTACCTGCTGCTGGCACCGGGCAGCTGCCGGCGCCGGGGCCTGCCCGGGGTCCTGTTGCAACAGCTGCTCTGCGGGAGGGGTCTGCGGGGGGCAAGGCCCTGCCTGGCGCAGGTGAGGTGCAGGGCACGGGCCCAGTCGGCCCCTCCTCCTCCCGTTAGCCGTAAACGAGGGCTAGGGGGATGAGGGAGGGACTTGGTTGCCGTGGTGATGGGCGGGGAGGCCCCGTCGGTGCCCGGGATCCTGGGGTGGGGGTTAGCGCTCTGCTGCCCGTGGCCGAGGGCTCTTCGCTTCTCCCTGCGGCCTTCCCCGGTTCTCCTTCACCTCCTGACTGCTCACAGTTGCCTTTCCGAGCGTAGGGTAGCGAGGGTCTGTGGCTGGGCGTGAGTGCGGCATCTCCTGGGTCGAAAGCGGCACTTGGGCGCCGTGCGGGAGTATTTGCGGAGCCGGCCAGAGGACAGTCGTTGTTGAAAGAGAGTGAGTCGACACCCGTGAGCTGCTGCTGCACGCTGCCGGTATAGCTGGGCTGCCAGCGGATGTTAGGTGGTGTGGCCTACCTGGCTTTCACCTTAGCAGTACGTCCACTCGTGGCAATTAATGGTAGGTGGGTCTGGGGCTACCCGCACCCATCGTTCTGTGCTGTGGGCTGTCGATTCGTTTGGGAGTTTGGGTTGTCAGTGAGTGCAACGGCAATGTGCTGGAAAAGGGAAGGCAAACGGCTGGTTGTTGACGGTGCCCAGTGAATAGCAGTATGGGTTTGATTGAGCCTTCTGTTCTAATATTAACTGATAAATTGTGGCGGCTGGGTATTCATTCTTAGTAAAATGGTTTAGACTGCCATCTGTTATAAAATTGTCCTGTGTTCAGCTGTAACTGTTATTTTTCCCCTTCCTAGTAGTAGGTGCAGTGCTGTGATTTTGACTTCAGTCTAAGGACAATGTTGATAATGCACCGATGATTTTAGTTGTTGCTAAGTAATGCTTACCCCGACCAAAGACTTTTGAGTCTCTTAGGCTCTGCCAGTGTGGAGTGGCACAAGAAGCCAGGAGGAAGCAGAGACAGGACACCTGACCGCAACTAGCCAAAGGGGTATTCCATACCACAGCATGCCATGCCCACTATATAAACTGGGGGGAGTTACCGTGAAGGCCCAGATTGCTGCTCTGGTCAGGCTGGTTGTTGGTCACCAGGTGTTGAGCAGTTGTGCATCACTTATTGTTTTCCTTTTTAGTTTTATATTCTCTCCCCTTGTTGTTTTTGTTATCATTATTATTAGTAGTAATAATAGTAGTGGTTTTGTATTATACTTTAGTTACCAAACTGTTCTTATCCTAACCTACGGGATTTATGTTCTTTTGATTCTCTTCCCCATCTCTCCTGGTGTTGGGGAAGGGAAGAAAGAGAGGAGTGAGAGAGTGGCTGCATGGCTCGAAGTTACTGGCTCAGCTTAAACCACAACAAAGATGTGTATTACCCTTGTCAACCCAATATCAGAAGACTGACAGGCCTATGCTACTGCCTAAGAAAAGGGAGGTACATAATTCCTGCATCTTTTCATGGCATCTTGGGCAGGTTTCTGCATTCTTCTATAGCATATAGTAGCAAACAGTTGCACGTTTGTAGGTATGAAGGCTGTCACTAGGATAGTGGTAATTGTAGGATGAATGCCCATAAGGGTGTTAGTAATGTAGTCCTAAGTATGAATATATGTTTTGGTTTCAGGGTTGTATTTGTGGTTTTGTTTTGTCAGAGCTTTTTATTGCAAAAGTAAATAAAACACTGTCAGCAGTATTGCTAATCTGTCAGTACATTAATTTGCAGTTGTGTCAATAAAAGGTAATGAGTTCTTATATGGAATGGAACATAAGACGTATGAACGGAACTTTGTATTCATTCTAGCATCTGTGTGTGTGTACAGGGAACAAAACAAGGAGCTTCATTTTCATAAAAGCCTTTTTAAAATCACCTTATTTAAAGTAACTTGCATTAAGTTAGGTTTCTTTACCAGCTTTCTGTCCCAACTTCCCCAACACGCTGTTATGTATTTTGATGGATATTAGATAATTAAGATTTTTTGGTTTAATTTTATTTTGTTTGATTTGGCACTTATTTATGGATAAAGCTGTAAACTTATAATTTTATAGCATTTATGAATTCTTGGTCTTTTGCTCACATAGCTAAACAAGTGGGTTTTCTGGTCTAGCTTTGTTTAGCCTCAGTTTTAAAAAAATAGATTATAGTTACAAAATTTTTGTAAAGTCAGTAGTTCTGATTGTTTAAAATTATCTATATTATTCAATATTGGAATTGTCGAGAAGGCACTTCTCTGCAGTTACCAATCTTGGGTTTACTACTTGGGTTACTACTCTGGAGAAGTAACATTTTCTGGGTTATTTTGTACTTCACTTAATCTTAATAGAAATAAGTCTTGACTTTTAGGAAGATGTCCCAAGGTTTGCCTGGGAAAAGATATTAGGGGATTTTTTTGCTTTATATGCTGTAATAGTTCTTTCAGCTCTGACTGAGAGAAGGTGGGCAGAGTTTCGTGGTAGATAGTTGGAAACAGCATCAAGTCAAAATGTGCTTTGCTTGCTTTCCCTCTGCTTAGGCAGTGGGTCTAACTAGCGAAGCTTGCTGTGGCATTCCTATTGCCAGCAATACAGGACAGGTCCTGTGTCAGGATCAGTATGATCAGTTTTCATGTTGATGTTTTATAGAGTCGAAACCAAACAAAAACCTCCAACCAACCAAAACCTACGCAGTTGTTACCACCACAACAGGATTCTAACGATTTTGTCATTTGTGGAGTGCTGTGGTGAAAGGAAATTGTATGTTTCTGTAGACCAACTCACCTAGATCTGTCTGTAACATAAAACAACTCTAAATCACTGACCTCTCTGCATGTTAACTTTGCAGATGACTCTGCATTTATTAATGGAATTCAGGATCTGTAGAGACAATCCAGCAATAAACCAGTTTGATTATTCAGGTGTGTCCTAAAGCTCTGTCTGCTTACCCTTCTCTCTCTCCTTTCCCCTTTACTCTCTGATTAAACTATAGCTGAATTCTGTAATAAACCTGAGCCAGGCACTTGGATTTGGCTTACTTAAACTTTTCTTTTAAATGTGAACACTTGATTTATTTTAGTTGGAGTAAATGTTTCTAAATACTCCTGTCTCTTTACAAATAAAACGTAATCTGAGCTTGTAGAATAATGAACTACCTAATTTTTTGGTTGTGTGGGAGACCAGTGACATAGAAGAGAAGCCAGTATTACTGCATGTGTGTTCAAGTTTCATCTGTTGCTCCAACATTCCCTACCTGTTTGTATTTGAACTGCAGATGGGTTGGTTTGTGGCAAGTACATTTTATTGCCCACACAGATGCATCCTACTTGTCTTACAGCTTCTTCTAGGAGCACAGATGCCGTTGCTCATGGTAGAGGTCATAGTGTATTCAATCTAGTAGCTATTCTCTTTATTAGCTGCTGTCCAGACTATCTGCAGTGTACATGCTTTTCATGACCAGTAAACTATCCTCTTGGACCTTCAGTGTTAGACCTTATGCAGACATGCAGTGTAACAAAGCAATGACTTTATCAAGCAGCCTAAGAATTAGCTCAGTCTGCAGCAAAAGCAAGCAACAAGGACATTTTGGTATTCTTCTTGGTTCCAGCAGGTGGAACTAGATGGCTGCTTGGAATAAGTCTAATGCATTTCATAATTTAATAAGGGGTGAAAGGGGAAGCTCTCAGAAGGCTTCAGGAGAGCTAGCATTCAGTTAATGACATGTCAGCATTCCTAGGGTTCTCTCAGCATAATACTTCTAGTTTACATAAACCTCAAGTACATAAAGGTACATAAACATGTAGTTTAATATCCTACAAGTTTGTTTAACATGCAGAAATAAGTTTTATCTACAAACATTGTAACTTGAATGTAACAAAACTGCTATGGCGATGCTAACATTGAGCTTTCCTTCACAGATGTAGTCCTAGAGGTGTTAGTCCTAGATGGACGTTTGTTGTCATGTGTGCTTACCTTGAATCATGTTTCCAGGATCTGCTGTTTTCTGGGTTTGGGTTGTTTGGTATTTTTAACTACTTCTCTGGCTTTTAAGGTAAATAGAGTCTAACCAACAAGAGCACACATAAATGGCATGCCTTTATGGGGCAGCAGTGAAGGGGGTAAATTGGGATTTTTAGCTAAAACCTGTCCCTCTTGAAGAAAGAGAGTTTGATTTTTCTTTTCTCTGTAATAAAATTGCAGTTTACTCTGTTTTTTAAATATTCAGTTACAATAAAATTTTTCTGAAGAATTAGTAATTTAAATATTTGTATTTCCTTCATTGCACTTAAATAGTGAATAACAGTAAACATCAGTTTTATAACAGGGTGCCAATAGTCTTGGTTTGGTTTTGTTTTGATAACTGGATCTTTTCCTAGGTGGGTGTTTAGGCCTGCTTTTTGAACTGGTGTTCCAACTCATGCTTGTACAATCACAGTTAATGTTGCACTTAAGTGTCATTCAGATGGTATTACGAAATGTTTCACACAGTGTCAGTATGTAGGTATTTAATGGTCATAACTTTTAGTGTTTCTTACTTAATTTTTCTCTTTAAATAATGTTTGTATGTATGAAACTCTTTGTTCTTAACAAAGAGAATAAAAACTTCCTTGCTGTAGAAATATTTGACTTTTCCATTGTTGTCTTACGCTCTCGTCCACAGCAGTTACTGTGAAGTCTGTTGTAAAGTTCCTCTTGTAACAGTGATACTGAGTTGCTACAGCTTGGGACTGCTAGAGAGTTTGAAGATTTTCATGGCACCTTCTTGTTGATTTATATTCATTTCTCCATCTTTCAGCTCTGTGAAAAAGTTACCACTGGAGTTACTACTCATAGAAGTACTGTCTTGGCAAGTGTAATTGCTGCTTGCAGAAGGCTTTTCTCTCAGCCTCCCAAAGGTGATTATAATTTTGATCAATGAACTGAAGTAGATTGCATTGGTTGCTGGAACACTGCAGTTGTGTGCCATATAGGTTTATTGTCTGTGGGGAAGTAAGTTCTTGTACTAACCAGCCATTAATCTTGAGCTGGAACATTGATTCATGGGAGTTTTAGGAGCAATTAAAGAATGACTACTGTCTGCTCAATTTCATGCTACGCAATGCAGTTTTCTGTTGAACTTAGCTTGTCCGTAGTTTGAAGGATAGCTTTACTTTAGGTCATTAAATAAGTTTCATATTTTCTTGTCAGGAGCAGCAGATTTGCTTATGGAAGCCTGGTAGAGTTCTTCAATAAAAAGACAAAAACAAAACCATTTTTGCAGTCTATGTGTTGCTAGCTGCTTTGCGGTTCTGTACAGTCAGCTTGTGACTACTGAAGTATAATTGTAAACTAAAAACCAATTATGCGCTTTTGAACTCTTTCTTAATAGGATTTGAAAAATATTTTCCTGGTGGGAAGAAGTCTAATGGAGCTAAAGGTACAGCTGGAGAAACAAAAGGTACAAAAATCAGCTTCATTTCAGTAGTTTTTGTGGAATGTGCATTCATTAGATTTTAGTGTAACTGTGAGTTTGGGGTTTTTGTTTATTTGCTGGGTAGATGTTCCTCTACCAGATTAGTTTAAAAGTGCAAAAAAAAAAAAAGTTAATGTTATTTTGCTTTTGTATCATGTATGTCTTCTGGAATATTTTATTTTCCATTATGCTTCTGTTGGAATGCTATCCTTAAATTCTTGTTTGGCTGTTTCCTGTTAGTTGACATTAGTAATGCAGTCAGATATTCTCTATGTGTATAGTTCTCAGCTTTCCCTGAAGCAACCTAAAATACCCATTTTTTTGTATAGAAATAAACCAGAAGTGTAATTCTGGGTGAAGATCCAGAACCAGCTCTATAGCCAGGACCAATTGTGCAGCCTGCTGCTTGAAAGAGGAGTTAGTAGCTGCAGTACTAGAAGGAGCCCTGTCTTTACGAAGAGAGTGAATCTGTAAATTATAACTAATAACAGCTACTCAGTTGTATCAGAAATCTATATAGCACATCTTTCAAAAAGAGGGAGAGGCAGCAACCCTGTGAGTCTCTTATGAGAGCAGTAATAGGAGCAGCAGTTTTCTTCCCACTAGGCCTTGAATGGTAAAAATCTAGTGTCATGCCTGGATTTCCAATTACCAAACTCTTGAAAGAGTTAATGGTGGAAGAAGTGTGTGTTAATGTTGTTCTCCATCATGCCTCAAGTATGTTGACATGACGTTATGCTACAGGATGCAGACGTCTTGTGAACTGGATGAGTAGAATTAAGATTAATTCCTGTAATTGACTGTCACTGTGCTCTGCTTATCTCTATGATATTAAGAAAACATGATAGCCTGTGGTATTGATTAAACCCTGAGCTTTAAGGGGACTGTAGAGTGGCTGGAGGGGTAAATTATGTGAGATGTTACTAGAACTTATCATGGAAAACAAACTACAAAGCAAATTACAACAACCTAACCTGCACTCCCCAAAACCACTGCAAAACCCCACCAAATCTTTCATCCCCAGCAAAGTGCTTAGAATAATCTTGTGTCATGACTAGTGCAATGAAAGGAAGTTTCATGCAGTCTCCATAAGAGGCTCCTTTTTTATGTTTGTGGCACTTTTCAGTTCTTTGTGCCCAAGTGTCAGCAGTTAGACAAGTATCAGACCACCCTTCTGATCATATCTAGGCTGATAGATGTCTCTCTGCCAGTTAATGGACTATATATGTTTTTCTAATTTTCTTCTCATTGTTACAGCATTGTAAACTAGTTAATTTTTGGGTTTGGAATAACTTTTTAATTTTAAGACTAATAAAAATAGTGCAAAATTGGTATAAGAAATTTTGTTTGATTTGCTATGTTTTATATTTGTTAGAAGCAAAGCAGGCCAGTGCCCGACAACCGACTGGGACTAGTAGTGGAGGAGGTGGCAGTGGTGGAAAAAAAGGTGGCAAGAAAGAAGAAACTAACTGGTGGACCAGATTACAGAAGGTCTTGCCTTTAAAATGTATTTTTGTGGTACTAACTGTCTTATCCCTGTGAAACAACCTTGCATGTTTTTTGCTTTTTTTAGGGTCATATTCTGATTGCCTAAATCTTCCTTAGTCTCCTGTGTTTAGTTATTTCATAGTAACTGGCTCTAGGTGGCTCCCCACTCAATCTCTTTCATAAATAAAAGCTTTGTGTATTCCTTCAGAGATATCTAACTCTGTTTCAGGAATGTTAATGGAGCTTTAAGCCATACTGGTATGGTTCGTAGTAGCCAGAGTTCTTATAATGTAGCCTTAGGCCTATAAAAGCTTTGTATTTTGTTTCAGAATGTCAATTTGTGAAACTTGCTGACCACACCACCTTAGTTAAACGTAGTTTACTGTTAGCCATTCTGACCATAATGTAATACTTATGTAAGTTTCTTTTTGAAATTGCATCTGTTATCATCAGCAGTACCACAAAGATGCTTGGTGTGCATGATTATTTTTCTTCCTTCCTGGGTTTTTCTTGGATTTTTCCTTATCTTTGTTGGTCTGGCATGTAGTCCTGGAGGGCAGGGAGAATTGTTTTAGAATGGAAAGAGAAAGGCCCTAGATGGCAAAACTCTTCTTAAAGTAGTTCACAGATCAAAACTGTCCACTATTTGTAAAACACTGAAAGATTTTGTACTAATGCTGTAATTTCTCAGTTATATCTGATGTTACTGAAGTGTGTTTGTACAGTTTTGTTTGGCATTATCTGTGGTAACCTTGAGGGCAGGGGAGAGGAGCCAGAAATAGGTACTAGAACCTCATGTACTTACTGTAGTACTGTTCTTTTTTCTCTTTTTTTTTTTTCCTCCATTTCCTAGGGTGACATTCCATGGGATGTCAGGGAGTTTCGGATGTACGTAGTGGGAAGTTCTTTTTTTTGGACAATGGTGGTATATTACTTCTTCTTCAGGGTCCCTGGGAGAGAAATCACGTGGAAAGACTTTGTCAATAACTACCTTTCTAAAGGAGTGGTAAGTTGTGAGGGGAATCAAAAAATAAATTCAGTGTGCTGAAGATGCACATTTCTGCCTCTCTGCTTATGCTCGTATTCATGTGTCTGTGGAGGTTCAAGGGTAACTTTTGAGGGAGAAATGGATTAGCTTTCATTGTAATCAGTTCCTTGATCTGATGTTCTGGATATCTATGTGAATATTTGTATCACTTCAAGAGAGGAAGAGGGGGTGAGCAACTCAGGGTGGAACTTCTTTATAGGATAGCACAAATGTAGATGCTAGTTTGAAGGGGCAGGGAAACCTCAGTCTCTTGGGATATAGTTTTATACTACAGGTAAGCTGGCCTAATGGCTTGAGTAGACATGCCAGCTGCCTTCAGAAGAAACTTGCACCTAACCTTAAGCACATCCATGAGCCCACCCCCTGGAATTAAAAAAAAGATCAATGCTTGTTTCATGCCTTAAGTGAGTTCCTCAGGGAATCTGAGGAGCAGCAGTGTGAACTGAAAGATGGGGGAGGAGAATGGAGGAATCCCTTCAAAAACAGTACATTGGCATAACGGAATTGTAAAATAGCCTCCTTTCTTTGTTTTCTCCTCTTTATTTCTCCTTTCCTTCTTACCTGGAGCCACTACTGGAGCAGTCAATTTTATCAACAGTGTCCTATCTCTCTGTAGAGCTTGGCAGCTTTCCACACTTGGAGTTATAGGTTAGTGATGTCCTAAGTTCAGGAGAGTGTTTTACACAGGCCTTTTCCTCTTCAGGATCCATTAGTTCTTGGCTCTGTTAAATCCTGCTTTGTAGCTGTGCCTGCAGGTTAGAAAAACCACTGACTTGCTTCCTCCTGTGGGTTTCACACCTCGGATTTTGTGTTAACAGCATGCTTTCTACCTTTCCATTCCTTAGATAAAATGCCAAACAGGTTGTTTCTTGCCTTTTTTTGTCTTACTGATCTGTGCAGAACTGCTTTTGTATGTTTTGTATGTTTCTGTTCTGCCTAGGCTGTGTCTTGCAGTCATGTTCTTAACTGACAGTTATGTGTACATCTTGTGGAAAAAACCTTACTGATTATACTTGTCATGAAGCAGTAAGACACTAGCTCAATAAAAAGATTAGTTTAGCTGTTATAATGAGCAAAGCCTGAAGCCTTGTTGCAGAAAAGCATTATGAAAGTGGATTGTTGCACAAAACCAAATCTCTTGGGTATTCAGATAAGCTAAATATGTGGTTATCAAGCACTGTTGGTCACCATAGTGGAGAGGTGACACCAGCAGTACTAGATTAGGGTTAGGGCAAAACCAGAGGTGTTCCAATACTTTTGCATGAGGTCAGGCTAGATCTAGGTGGCTTCTTAGCTCATGCTTTACTTCAGTTCTACCAGAAATGGCCACATGTAGTGAGTTCAGGGAAACAACCTTGCTAGCCTGCATATGATTCAGGCTCAACTTGTAGAACCATTGCTAGATTTAAATTTTTTAAACCACTTATTTTATGGAAAGAGGAAGGAAAAATGGAGAGAAACTTCAGTTGCCTTGTGAAGAGACCTTGTCAAATTCAAGAAAATAACCATTTGAGGAGACTTCCATGAAGCTTTTGGTTTTGGTTGTTTGGTTTGGGTTTTTTTTTTTTTTGGTAGTATATATCTGCAAACCTGCAGCTTAATTCCTCTTAATTTACATGGTGTTTGTTACCTCAGCTAAACTTTATCTAATTGATGTTATTGTGTTTAATGTGATAGCACAGGAAGTCTTTCGTTTTACGGAAAACAGTTGAAAGAACAAAGTTACATTTTCCCTCATTCTGTTCAGTTTGGTTTATTTTGAAAGCTGCTACAAGAATTTGGAGCTGTGTTCTATTGCTTTTGGTGTTTAACCATTGAAATAGTTAAGTATTTTAACTATTTCACTGTATTTGTGATTTGAGCTGAGATGTGCAATGGGTTTTTTCCATGAAAAGGCTATGAAGTCATCCTTTCAATCTAAATTCTAACGTGCAGATATTCTGTGCTTACCAGTTGCGTATATGGTTCCTCATGCCATTCCTATGGCAAGCTGTAGATTGTGTAATCATCTTGATCTGCAACAATTAATTTTATTGTCTTTACTTGAAAACACAGCAGGTATACACGTATTTGGTATATGGAGCTCTTAGCTGTGATGAACATGCAGTGACTGTATACTCATCAGGTTTCCTCTTTCCTTCTACAGGTGGACAGACTTGAAGTTGTGAACAAGCGCTTTGTTAGAGTGGTCTTCGTTTCAGGAAAGTCCCCTCATGAATGGGTAAACACTTTTAGTACATATACATGAGACTTTAGAAACAAAAAAAGGCTTTTTCAGGTAATTTTGATGTAGAAAACTTAGTCTGGAGTATTAATAATCTCTTAGTCTAAAACATTTTGTGCCTTACTGTTACATTATTCAACATTGTGTGTTTTCCACTTTACTGTACCAGTTGTTTTGTTACAGTTACTGACAGGGAGTGCCTTTCCAGCATCATTTTTTGATACAAAATTTTGATACAGGAAGAGTGAGAACTACTGAAGGTTCTGTATTTTTAACTGCTGTTTTCAGTCTGCTCAAGAAAATGCCAGACTTCTGAACCTTTTCTGTTCCAGACTGCTTACAGCCAGTTATTAGAAAAAACAATGAGAAATATTTATCTTTGTCTCCATCTGATATATAGTCTTTAAAAGTAAGCTGTTCTGGAGAAAATCAGTCATTGGTAGGGACCTATTTAAATAAAAGCATAGAAGAAGCATTAAATAAGCTTTATCTGGTTACTTCTTCCTAGGTTGTGGAGTATATTTTAACTGATTTTCTGAAGCAAGGTCTGCAGGTCCCTTTGGGATAAAGTGAAATTTGCAGCAGTTACTTCATCAGTGGGTTTCAGAGTGACTTACACACCTACTCTTTAGCCCAAATACCACCAGTTGCCTTAGTTTCTCAATCAGTTACTACTCAGGACTACTCTTTTTTTTCCATTAGGGTAAGTAGGGGGAAGTCAGGCAGGTCATGGTGCAAGAGGGGAGATTTTTGTGAAGAAACAGATCTCAGCACTGTTTGAAAGTTTTGTCTGAGGTTTGCTGCCTTTTGTAAAGAGGCTAACAAAGCTAATACATACTTTGAAAGCAGAGAATTGCCTTTCTTCACTTAAGTTTTATGGCTGCTGTGTTTGCTGGTTCAGTGCTCTGCATTATTCTGACGCCATAGCTTCTTTTCAAGATCTCTTTATGTACATTCCTTCTGTTTGTTCCTGGAGAAAACACCAGGATTCAGTCTATTTAAAGTGCCCCAAAACTGTTGGGTGTATGATCTCTGTAGGAGCAATGATAGGTACAGTTTGGTTGTATTCAGGTTGGTAGGCCTTAGGTTTGTAATGTGCATCTTGCATCAGTTGCACAGTTTATGAGGCGACTTAAAACTTGGCCTGAATCTGTTCTGAGAATGCTTGTGTATGTGTTAGAAGAAGTTGGCTTGTAGTGAAGCTGAAATAAAATAGGGCACTTTGTGGTGATCTCTGTTTTTTTTTATAGCAGTACGTCTGGTTTAATATTGGTAGTGTGGACACTTTTGAACGGAATCTTGAAGCCGTGCAGCAAGATCTGGGAATAGAAGTGGAGAACAGATTACCTGTAGTCTACTCAACAGAGAGTGATGGGTAAGAAGTTGCTTTAAAAGAGCCTCTGATAAAAAAATGGTTGTGTTTACAGTAGCAAAATAGATTTGTGATACATGCACTCTATGCTTCACTAGGTGGCAGTGTTATTAGAATAACAATCATCTTGGGTTTATTTTTGAATGCTAACTGTAAGAGGAGCTGTTCAGTAATTTGTCTACGTAGAAATCTGTATCCTCTTACCCTAAATATAGCTTCTTATTACATAAATGTTTGTTTACAATTAGTCCCTCCTCTGTTTAAGCCCTCCCTTCAAGCGGCTTGCACCAGAGCAGGAATCAGCCAGGCACAGCCACAGAGCTCCAGAGATGGCACTCATGCAGACTTTGAACAGACAAAAATATGTCATAGAACTGCAGTATATTGGCTGAGATATAACACAGTTTCTGCCCTTAAATTCAGCAGAAGTCAAATCCTGTAGCAGGAAATTGGTGATTGAGTGAATCATATTAAAGCTGCCTGTTAGTTCTGCCCCAGAAATGCCACAGGAACCAGGAAACAGGAGAGCATGGCAGCCGCATGATCAAAGTACTGCTAGTCCCTGCTGCATCAGAATCTGCTGAATACTACCTGATAGAGAAAAATCTGTTTCCTGTTCATCCCAGAATTGTGGGATATCAGTAAAGCCTAGTAATCCTATGCTCACTTGTGGTACTGCTTCAACATTTTGGTTTTGCAGAGTGTTGACAGCACCTCTTGTGAGGTGTTCCTTGAAGGTCTTATCATAGAAAAATCTGTGGAGTGCTCAAATACTCTGATAATTGTGAGTGTGTTAATACTAGGATTTTCTTGGCTTGTGCAGAGCCGTGCTAGAAAACTGGAGGACAGGCAGTGAAAGATAATGGGCAATGAGTAATGGGAAAAAAATATAAAAACCCCTAACAAAAAAGTCCCAGTGGCCCTGGGGAAGGGACACAAACATTGAAAGAAGAAAACATAAAAATTCAGATAGACCTAAGGGAAGAAGTGTGTGAGTATGTATTTTGGAGAGAGGTCTCTGCTTGAAGCTGTAGCATACACCAGTTATATACTACCTAAGGGAACTTTGAGAATATAACCACTTGCATACTAAGCCCTAGGAATATACCTTTGAAGGACACAGAAAATGAGTTATTTCTGTTTACCAGCTAATGCAGCTTTCCTCTAAGACTCATCAATGTCACTTGGTGTACTTGGTTTAAAAGCATACAAAAATTAAGAAAACTTATTTTTCTCATGCTTGTTTTGCAGAGCGAGCAACCTGCAAAATATAAACATTACAAGTTAATAGAGCGTTAGTCCTGAATTTGTTTGCTTATGATGGAACCAGCATCTTGTACATTATATATGCAGCATGGATGATATATGCAGCAGTGGATTTTTACAATATATGTGGTTTTCTGCTTTCTTTGTTTTTTCTCCTCAGGTCGTTTCTCCTGAGTTTGCTGCCTACTATCCTGATTATTGGTTCTTTACTGTACACGTTAAGAAGAGGTCCTGCAGGCTTAGGTCGACCAGGGCGTGGAATGGGTGGACTTTTCAGTGTGGGTGAAACCACAGCAAAGGTCCTTAAGGATGAAATAGATGTTAAATTCAAAGATGTAGCTGGCTGTGAGGAGGCCAAATTAGAGATCATGGAGTTTGTTAACTTTCTGAAAAATCCCAAACAATATGAGGATCTGGGAGCAAAAATTCCAAAGGTAAGGGAACGATAACTTAGCAGATAAAAACTGTATTCCTTTGTTAGTTCTCAGCATTCTAAATTGTAGAGGAGTGTTTACATATGCAATGCTTTCTAGCTTCTTTCTTTGCACAGTCGAGGTGGGGGGGAAAGGGCATTAACTCCAGCAGTATAACTGTAATGCCAGAAGATTTGTCTCATGGAACATTTTATCTGGGAAAGCTGGGACTGTTCAGCCTGGAGAAGAGAAGGCTGTGGAGACCTCATAGCAGCCTTCCAGTATCTGAAGGGGGCCTATAGGGATGCTGGGGAGGGACTCTTCATTAGGGACTAGTGACAGGACAAGGGGTAACGGGTTAAAACTTAAACAGGGGAGGTTTAGATTGGGTATAAGGAAGAAATGGTTTGGAAGAATGGCATGGTTTAGTGTGAGATGTCCCTACTTATTGGCAGGGGGGTTGGAACTAGATGATCTTAAGGTCTTTTCCAACCTTAACTATTCTATGATCTGTTCGCATGGGTCAGAAATGATACATAGCTTACATGTGTAGCTTCATTCTTGTATATAATTGTGCTAGAATTGCTTTTTGGCTATGTTGTCATTGAAGCCCACCTGATGACATACCTTTGGGGTTTTTTTGTGTCAGCCAAAGAAAACACTTTTCCTGTAAATCTAAGGCAGGATGGCAATGATGTATGGTTTGTTGGTTTGGTTTGGGTTTTTTTTAACCTGTTGCTGTTTAAATGAGAGAATAACCTTCAGTTTGTTGTCTTGCAAAAGTTTTACTGTGGTAGAAGAAGAGCCAGTGAACCAAACATCATAATATGTAAATCTTTGAAGTGAGATATTTTATAGGCTAATATTATGTTTTCTTTGTGAGGAAAATATATCTGTTTCTCTTACAGGGGGCAATTCTGACAGGTCCTCCAGGTACTGGGAAAACACTACTAGCTAAAGCTACAGCTGGGGAAGCTAATGTACCATTTATCACAGTCAATGGCTCGGAGTTCTTAGAGATGTTTGTTGGTGTGGGTCCAGCTCGAGTAAGTCTTTGGCCTTCTTTTTTTTCAGTATTAGTTGTTAAAAGGATGTTGTAAAATCTGGGAGGCAAACAGTTTGATACCAGCTGAAGTTTTTTCATCTGTGCAGCTTACTTAAAAGTGATACCAGATCCTTGTGTAAGCACAAGAGTCATATATGCACCTTTCATAAAAGTAACTAATGCAGTTCAGTAACTGCTTGCAGACCATCAGGACCTGAAGCATTTACCTCTTTGCAGGAACGTAAGAAAACAAAACTGTCCATGCTCTGCTCTGAAGTAAATTTACTAGCTGGGTTGGAAGTATGCAACTCATGTGACTACTGCTATGAGAATGTCTCCTCCTGCTCTAAATCTTGTTTCTTTGAAGAACTGTATTCTCTTTGTATTTCCAAACTCCTAGATGGAAATAGTTGTCTGGACATACAAATGGGCTTCTAGTTGAAGCAGGAGTCTGAAGGTCACAACCATTAAGTTGCTTTCTGGGGGCCAGGTGGTTCACATAAACAAAAATCTGTGTAACATTTTTTTGTGTTCTTTTGCTTTAACTTTCTTAAAGTAGCTCATTAAAAAAAATACAAGGTTATCTGAATGAGGTATTGATATTTTACAGATGAGGTGGGTAACACAAAAAAAACCCTTTCCTCTTAATGTCCAAAGTTATACTCAGTTTCCAACAGCACACAACTTTACCAAACTCCAGCCATCTTGTCTTAAGCCTTAAAAAGTATACTGCCGGGTGACATTCTTTTGGAAAGCTTCACATTTGTTGTAAACTCTGTGAACAGCCTGAAGGAAGCAAACTTGTGGGTTTTACTCATGTTTAAAAGCTAACTCTGCTAGCATGAAGTGGAAATTATTTGGGGTCTTGATTTGAATTTGAAAAGGAATGGCTTTTACCAGATACATAATGTACTTCTGTGTCCTGTGAAGATTCACAAGACAACTCACTTTGACCAAGTTTTTTAAAGCCCTGAAAACTGGAGTTTTCACATCTGATAGAGGTTAGCAGATAAACTGTCTGAGATTTGGTCCTTAGTTTGTCACAGTTGTGAATACATGAACCTCTTGCAAGCATAGGTCTCTTTTGATGGTGTCGTAGTTTAAGCCCAGCTGGTAACTCAGAAACACGCAACCACTCGCTCACTTCCCCTCTTCTTTCCTCTGAGGAGAAAGGAAAGAATGTAAATCCCAAGGGTTGAGATAAGAAACTGAACCCAGGACAGATGGTGTCTTGCTGAGTTCTTCCAGTAGCATAGGTGGGAAAAGAGAGGAGATGCCAGGTGATTTTGGGTCTTCTGAAAAGAAAAAACAGAAGGGGTGTGGGGCACATGTGCTGGTAAGCACAAACCTTGGAACTGAGAAGAATGGGAGCTGCTCAGAAAGTTAAATGCAGAAGCTAGTTGGGAGTGGAAGCTTCAGTGAGTGTGCAAAGAGGGTCTGGAATTATATAAGGAAACTGGCAAAAGTTGCAGCCTGGACTGAAAAAGTGACTGAAAGCCAGAAGGTATGGAGATAGTGATAGTGTATGTAAGATGGGTGAGACTTGGAAAAAGGGAGCATGCAGTGTAAAAGGGGCTTTACAAAGAAACTGTGATAAAAGGAACTGATCCATATCATATAATACCAGGTTAGAAGGGACCTCAGGGATAATGAGGTGCAACCCTTCTTTGCAAAAGCATGATCTAGACATGGTGGCCCAGCACCCTGTCCATCTGAATCTTAAATGTCCTTTGGGAAAATATTAGATACCCTCAAATAATAAGAATACTGGAACTATGTTGTCATTAGCTGTCAGTACATACCTAAAATGCCCAGAGCAAAGTGAGTTAACCTCTTTTTTCTGGTCTGTGCAGATGATTATCAGCTTTTAATACCCAGTGAAATCTGTTGACGAAACAGTCTCTGCTTTGACTATAGAGGTTTCTACACAGTCCATAATTTCTGATGCCTGTAGACAACAACATGAGAGACTTTTAGTTTCACTTCCAATGAATTTAATAAGCAAGATGGTGATGCTAATTTGGTTATTTGTAAATTGGGATTTGCTAGAAATTGCTTACACAGCCTTGGTTCCTTGGGGAAAAAATAGTGTTATAATTCTGGATCTCTGTCTCTTTCCAATCAAAAAATAGTTCACTTTGAGCATGGCACTTTTTCCTTGTTTATCGTGTTCCTTGTGCTTTATTCCTTGTATTGTTCTTGAATTCTGTTAACAAATCAGAGTGGCTTTCTGCAGTAGAGCATACTGTTCAAAATGTGCATCTCTTCACACCCCCGTACATTGTTTGTCATCAGAGAAGCCTTCTCTAATTGAACCTCTAACATACGAACAAAGTAGTAAAGCCCTGAACGGCATGTAATTCTTCACAGGTCAAAATACTTTCATCAGTTTTCATTTCCTGTTTGCTCCAGTTCAATCCATTAGGTGTAGATCTGTTGACTTGCTGAACTGGTTTCAATGAGGTCCTTCTGATACATTTGCAAGCAGAGTAACATCGTAGTGTTGCATCTTAAAGCAAATCACATTGTACTGTAACTACCAGAACAGAATTTGATAGGTAACATCTTGCTTAAAATCTGGAAGTCTAAAAATACTTTGTCTGTTTCCTGTTGTCTTGACCATTTTTTTCCCAGACTTTTAGAAGTTAATTTAACTTTCAAATAAATATTTGGAGGTGAATTCAGTTTTTCTAGCCCCTATAATAGATAGGATGGCTAAGAGTCAATATTTACAATAGCATATTGTTAGAGTACAATGGTAAGTGCTTTTAAGTAAGCCTTAAGCTCGCTGTAGGAGCTACATCACCCTGTTCTAACTGCAGAAAAGCTGAAAACATTTTTATTTCCTTGCTGTGCTAGCATGCCCCTTCATATTCCAGTTCTGCTGGCAATACTGTGTGTTAAAAAAAAAAAAAAGCTTAAAAGAGAAATCTTGCTTGAAACCCTTGAAGTTCGGAGGCTTTTAGAGCTGAAGTTGAAGATATATTTCAGTTATTCAGGGAAAATGGTTATCTCTTAAGGCTGTTAATTTGGTTAATGTTCTTAATGTATGGATTAAGACAGAATGTGTCAACCTGCAGGCCTCCACCCTAAGTGATTATTGCTCAGCAGCAGCTACACAGTGTAATTTACCATTGCCTTCAGAGCTGGCTGGGGACTTTGGGACACTTATTAACAACCATACTTAATTATAGTGATACTGTTACTGATGTACCTCTTGCCCTCCTACCCACCACAACTCTGAACAGTTACAAGCCGATCTGATACATACTCTGTTCTTCTGTTAAGGTTAGAGACTTATTTGCTCTTGCTCGTAAAAATGCCCCCTGCATTCTCTTCATTGACGAAATAGATGCAGTAGGAAGGAAAAGAGGAAGGGGCAATTTTGGAGGACAAAGTGAACAAGAGAACACACTTAATCAGCTTCTAGTAGAAATGGATGGTAAGTATTCAATGTCATACGTTATAACAACAAGGATAAGGGAAAGAACTAATTAGCTTATCTAGACCTGTTAGCCAGGATTTGAGTTCTATCTTAAATCTAAATTGTGTTTCCTTGCTTCCTAAATGAAAAATGGTGACTCATTTTGCTGCAGCCTGATGTTTTGCTAAAGTTTGTTAGAAAAAAGAACCATCACTCTGCATCTGCTACTTCTTTGTCATAGTTGAATAGGCCAAAAAAATTCTTTGCATGAGACCAGTCTGTCTGTAAAAAATACAGCCAGCCATGCTGGTTCTGCAACTTCCTGAGCAGTTAATCTAGTATTGCATTTTGAAGATACAGCAGAATTTGATAGAGTACCTCCCAAAGCAGAGCCCACAGCCATTTGTTACTTGTTATGAAAAGCAGGACAATGCTGTAATAAATGGAAGTATTTTCAGCTTTAAGGTAATTTGTTTAAAGTGCCAATTCGTGCGTGACCCTGTAAACCAGGCAGTTTTTCTATATTTTTAATGGAAATCATATTTACACAGATTTTCTGTTTGTTACGTTTCTTCAACAGGATTTAATACAACCACAAATGTAGTAATTTTGGCAGGTACTAACAGGCCAGATATTTTAGACCCTGCTCTGATGAGACCAGGACGCTTTGACAGGCAGATTTACATTGGTAAGTTTTGTGTGCATCGCTGTATACTTCTGCATTTGTAGAATACCAGTGCAGCTATTTACATAAGTAACTTCCTTACACATGTTCAATTAGAATATATATATGTGAAAATTAAAAGCATACTTTTTTCATCTCAAAGGACCTCCAGATATAAAAGGAAGAGCCTCTATTTTCAAAGTTCATCTCAGACCTCTGAAGTTAGACACAGTCTTAGATAAAGATAATCTAGCAAGAAAGCTTGCATCGCTAACACCTGGTTTTTCTGGTAAGTCACTCCTAATGTCACTGTTGTCCACTTGTTATATAAGCTGTAGGTATTTGATTCCCCTATTACTTCTGGTTTCCTTGTACCTGATCTTCTGGATGATGCTCTATTTTATTGCATATACTGATACAGCATGAAATTCGCTGCTTGTTCTAGCAAGTAGGCGATTTCTGAGCACCTTAAGTTGTCTGCCTCAATCAGGGTGACATACCAAATGTCAGTTTCTTCTGTATTCAGCAAAAACAATCCAGAGATTTCTCATTGCTACCACCTGTGCATGTATTCTTCCTTTTAATAGGCTGCAGTCTTTGAACACTACTAGAGAAAAGATAGGGTTTATATGTGTATTCTGTAGGGCAATTTCTGTGTCTGGATGTAAAAACTCTTCTCCATGGTAGGATACATCGAACAAGTACTTCACTGTAGCTTTCAACCCAAGAGAAAAATTCTAAAGCCTGTCCATGTATTTAAATATTTCTTAAGGAGTTATATTATGTGTAATGCATTATTTCAGAGTGCATTACCTCTAATTTTCAAGCTCTGAAAGTTGAAAAAGAGAATCTGGAGAGTATTAATTCTAGAAAATGTTATCTTTATGCTAGACTGAGAGAAAGTTATTGAAAATTATGTGTAATTCATACCTTCTCTGCTTTCAGGTGCTGATATTGCTAATGTTTGTAACGAAGCCGCTTTAATTGCTGCAAGGCATCTCTCAGATGTTATAAACCAAAAGCATTTTGAGCAGGCAATTGAAAGAGTTATTGGAGGTAGGTGAATTGCATTGATAGTTTTCTCAGAATTGTAATATGGCAGGTGACTTCCTTTTTTTGTGTGCATACAGAAAGCCACACTTTGAATCTTTCTCCTATTCATGGTTGTATTGTTTTATCTCTCTGAAACGTACCTGAGATTTAGAAAGAAAATATCTTGTCTATATTACTGACTTCTGTAGCGGAGAAGGGGTACAGAGAGAAGTTTCAGCAGGATGCTTTTCTAATATTCAAAATGGCAAGAGGAATACTGTTGGGATTTAGTAATGCTTTTAACTGCTGTTAGCCTGAAATAGTTAAGAAAACTCTTTGATTTTTGAAGAAATATAGTTCAAGTTTGACTATTCTTAAAAGCTTATAGTTTGAGTCTTGAAAATCTAATGAAGGACAAAGTTATAGTAAAACCTGGGAAGAGAAATTTCACCAGTTTGCAAGTTCTGGGTTTTTTAACTTTTATCAGTAGATTATATACATGGCATCTACATGTTGCTCACAATGTCTCTAGAGGAGAGAACCCTAAATGAGGTAAGGGATTTCCATGGAGAAAGGTGTGTCTGAAACTATTAACCACATTTATTTTCTAAAGGTTTGGAAAAGAAAACTCAAGTACTACAACCAGAGGAGAAAAAGACAGTAGCATATCATGAGGCGGGGCATGCAGTTGCAGGATGGTTTCTGGAACATGCTGACCCACTCTTGAAGGTAAAGGAACTACTTGGAACTAGTATTGTAACAGTAGCATGGACAGCATCTTTTCTTTAATGGTGAGAGGGTATTAAAACACATAATCTTGCAAAAGACAGTGTGTGTAGATTTTGCAGTACTTTGGGTTATTTCTTGTAGCTTTCTTAACTGTTTTCTAACTTGGCTGCTACAGGATTTGTAGTATAAATGTCCTTGGAAAATTAAAGGGACCTCATCTTCCCATGAGTCCACCTGCCTTGATAGAGGCTTTTAGTACAGGTCAGTGGTTTAAATTAATCTTGCCCCGTAGACACCTCTTCAGGAATGTAACTGTAAAAATTAACATCTAGAGGCTGATTTTAGTTCTAATTTGCTTTTTTGGATGCACGGTTTGACAAATTGAAGGTAAAGGAAAAAGCACCCCAATCTCACAAACTTGCTTCAATGTTGATAGTTTGGCTCGGCTGTGTTCTTAATCTCATCTGACTTTCAAGCTTTCAAGAATTGTGGGGTTTTCATTAAAAGATTTTTAAATACCATACAGTCTTTGGAAGAGATATGACAGTGGTCTTACCTTTCTTTTCCAGATACTCTAGTAGTTGTTATTCCAGTTTAGAGCTAGCCAGGGTTTTTAAGAATAAGTCACAATGAGGGCAAAACTGTAAATGGAAATAATGTCAGAATTAAACTTCAAAGGTGAGTATGGTGTAGGTTGTGGTATAAAAAATTAAGTCAAACCAAAGAATGCTTTATGGGTTTTAACACTATTTAGTCCTAGCATTCTGTTAATTTTGATTGTAGGTATCTATTATCCCACGTGGTAAAGGACTGGGTTATGCTCAGTATTTACCCAAAGAACAGTATCTTTATACCAAAGAGCAGCTACTTGACAGAATGTGCATGACTCTTGGAGGACGGGTGTCTGAGCAAATCTTCTTTGGAAGAATTACAACTGGTGCCCAAGATGACTTGAAGAAGGTGACCCAGAGTGCATATGCTCAGGTATGTGCTTCTGTGAGACTTTTTTCACTAGAATTTTCTTAATGTGCTACCTAACACTAATATTGTAAGTTATGCAATTTGATTGGGTATGTCCCTCAAAAAACATTATATGAATGAACATTATGCTCTTGTTGTATAGAGATGCTGATGACTCTAGAATTTTATTACAGTCTTACAACAGGAGTCCATGAATTGGGCTTTGATTAGTGTCCTACATCTGCCCACGGGAACATACATGCTGCAGTTGGATTCAAACACATGTAGAAATTGTCTACTATTAAAATGGAATTTGGTGTGCAGATTGGATCATCTGATCCAACTTTTGCAATTGCGCAGCTTGGATTCACATGTGTAACTGAATTCAGAGAACCTTGTATTTAAGCACTGCTGTCAAATAAAGCTGCTGAAATTGAGACATCAGTTTGCATCACATTAACTAGCATAGATGAGTACTTTGAAATCCTATCAATGTAGTGACTCACCTGTGCGTAGCTGCGTGCCACACACACGTGTTACTCCATTGCCTGCATCAGCACAGAAGATGTCATTTTATAACACTCGCAAGGTGAGCAAAGAGACATTATTAGAGTATGTTTCTGTTCCCCAGCACAACACCCCAAACTACACCTACTTCCTGGGCTCTGGTGTGTTTCTTGTTGCCCAAGTTCAGGAAGTAAATATGTAATGAAAACCTATTAATGTTAATTTTATGTCATCTTCAGTGACTCTTGTTTGATTTTAAATTCTAAAATGTTTAAGTATAGACTTCCGCTCATGCTAACCAGACCTGTTGTTTCCAAAGAGACCAAGGGGATGAAAGTATTGAACTTTTCTTAAGGAAGCAGGTAAAAATGCTTGGTTCTAATGCTGAGATCTCTTTGAATTCTGAATATCCATCATACCTATATTGGTATTTCAAGACCAAGCAGAGAAGTGCCACTTTAGTAACCATCAAATTGATAGCAACCACAGAGCGAATACTAGGTAGCAGTTTGAACTTATTTCTGCCTCTGCTACAGTAAAATGCAACTTAAAAATATCTATATTTAGCAATCAGAAGAGTCTACATTCAGTAATGAGTCAAAATAAGAATCAATCACTTTCACATTTGTTGGGGAGTGTCTTGGAATAAAATATGGCATAAGATTTTTGCATATGATAGGACAAAATGTTGAAGACCTGCTACTTAACTTATGGATGAGTGGAATAGACTTGGAAGCATTTTGAATTGGAAAACCACTTATATTTCTGGTACAGGAAAATCGTTTTACTGCTTATGAAGTCTGAAGTGTTTTTCTGTAATCGTAGTATTTAAACAGATGTACTATGTACATCATGAGTAAGCACCTTTAAATGGTGGTATTTATGTCCTTAAGTTGAATCATTAAAAATAAGTGAAAGCCAGCTAAGGTACTTTAGCTTAGGTAGACTTTTCAGGAGAGAGTTGGCTTTAGAGTTAAAAATAACGTCGTAATAAAATGACTTCTTCCTTTCAGTTTTATTTACCATATTTTCCATCGGCAAACCCTAAAATCATGTTCTCTCTCCGTCATTTGGCTTTTTTCTTTTTTATTTCAGATTGTTCAGTTTGGCATGAATGAAAAAGTGGGGCAGATTTCCTTTGACCTCCCTCGCCAAGGAGACATGGTATTAGAGAAACCTTACAGTGAGGCAACTGCCAGATTGATAGATGAAGAAGTGCGGTCACTAATTAACATTGCGTATGAGAGAACACTGAAACTCCTGACTGAGAAGAAAGCCGAAGTGGAGAAGGTAAGCATTGCAGTATTTCTAGCTGCCAAGTTCCAGCTGTTAAGCTAGAAACTTAACTGAATAGGTTAAAAATAGCAATTGTGTAAAACCTATTCAGTGTAATCTTGAAGTTGCAAGACTTAAATAACTAAATACAAATTTCCTTTCATGTTGGAACACCTCTGAGGTTCTCATGAATGTGATTTAGCGTCACTCCCCTTGCACGGCAATTTGGCAATGTGGAGGGAAGAGTCTGTCTATCAAAGTAGACTTTAGTAGATGTACTAGTCTAGTATGAAATTTAAAAACCCCAAACACAAAATACTAGGATTCGTATTCATTTGGCTAAAACAAGCTCTCTAAGAAGGGAAGTACATATAACTTGCTTTTTCTGAGTTCCTTTTGAAAGTCGAAAGCATCTTTCTACCATCTTCCTTCCCTGCCCCCAGCTGCTTGTGATTTGCCTCCCTGCAGTTGAGATTGCCCTTGTGCATATTCTTCTCCATGCCAGAAAGGCTGATAAAGCAAAAGGATAATTTTCCAGGACAGGCATCTGATAGGCTTACTGACAAGAAGGCAAGTTTGTTTGGATTCTGTAAATAGTGGTGTAGTACATCAGCATCCCAAAAAAGATCCCTGAATATGGTTTGTACTGAACAATGTACTTGCTGACGCAAAAAGGTTACAAGCTACACTTGTACAGTGTTGTACACACTGGTATTTTATGGTGCTCTTTAGCTTGTAACAGAACAGCAGCCCTATTGAACCATCTGGTTTGATAGGAAGGGAGTGCTTGTTTTCATCTATAGTTTAATGTCTTGCATCAGGAGCCTTTTGGCAGCAGCGAAAGGCCACTGCTTTGAAACAATAACAGCAACTGTGTCCCATAGGGAGGGCACTTTGTCAGATCTTGAAAGTAGGATTAAAAAAAACCAACCAGTTATTTTTGCTACCTGAATGCTCACAGGGGACCAAAAAAAACCCCACCTCGTTCATTAAGTGAGCTCTGAGCAACCTGGAGTTTTCTGTCAAAATGAATCTGTGCTGAATGTGGGCCCAAACAGTCTTAAACTCTCCAAAGAAGAGTGTCTTACATGTGTGACACAACTTATTGCTGTTCCAGGTTGCCCTACGACTACTGGAGAAGGAAGTACTTGATAAAAGCGATATGTTAGACTTGCTTGGGCCAAGACCCTTTGCTGAAAAGTCTACTTACGAAGAATTTGTTGAAGGCACAGGAAGTTTGGATGAGGATACCTCACTACCAGAAGGCCTTAAAGACTGGAACAAAGAGCGTGAGAAAGACAAAGAGGAGACAGCAGATGAACGGGTTGCTAGGCAGATCAAAGGAGGAATGCCATTTTAACTGCAAAGTGTGTGGTGATGTTGACTTACGCTCTGGAACAGAAACAGACTTGCCTAGTCTGTACTTAAAAAAAAAAAAGAAAGTATTTATTCAACCAAACTGTATTAGGGATGGGTGGAAGAGTGATCTCTTGTGGTGAGATAAGGACATTCTGCTCCCAATTTCCATATGTGATGTCATCAGTTCACTGGTAAAGGATGATCATCTTTCATATGTCAGCTGAAGAACCATACGTTGGATTTGAGCTGCAGTGGAATGCCAGAACCGAGCCTCTCCAACTTTGAAACAGTTCAGATTCCTGCACAAACGCTGTGGCACTGGTCTCTTCTGTTTTAAAATTTATGTAAGCTTACAAAAATCAATTTTTTCTTTGATTATTCATCTAAAGTATACCTGTATGTGATCTGTTTCCAAAACAAAGAATCATACAAAGTGCATTGTTGAATGCTTAGCCAAAAGACTTACAGGGTACAAGCTTTGCAAAACCGTCAGCTCTTTTATCTGACCATTTTCCCTTCCCACCTTTCACTTTGATTTTAGAAAGAGTTTGTCTACAGAGAACTGCCATGTAAGTTGACAGTGAAACTGGAAGCCCACTTAAATACCTTAAAATGTACTCATGGTTCAGTGTCTTTATATGAAGTCTGAAGCTCAGTCGGCTCCTGCAGTTTTATTAGTCAGTTTTTTACAGAGTTCTGTAAGATATTGAACATATGAATGTGTTGTGTAAATACAGTTTGAGTCAATAAAATAGTACTTTTCTGAACAAAGCTTGTGGTTTTGTGTTTGGTTTTTTTCGTTGGTTGGTTGGTGTTTTGCTGGTTTCTTAATATAGAATTCAGACCAATACAAAACTTCCTTTGGTTTTTTACTGATTTGCTTAATGTAAAGCTACTGCATTTTTTTTTTCTCTGCTTAGTTGAATGCAGTTTGTTTTGGTATAATAACCTGTTTCTGGTCCTCTCCCCTGTGCTAAGGACTTATTAGTAGGAAAATTCAGCTGTTCAGAAACTGGCTGTCTCCCTGTCCCAGAAGAGAAGAGGGAAGCACAGTTGGAGGGGGTGGAGTAGTGGAGAAAGAAAATAATCTAAACTTGCCTGTTGGACAACACATCCTTTAAGGCTTGAGAGGGCAGGTTAAGGGAAGAACTGGTAATTGATTCCATCAGTGTGTTGCAAGATACTGGAAAGTGGTAGGATGACAAAGGAAGCAGGTGTCTCTGAAAAGTCAGACACGAGCTCTTTGCTTGAGTTGTTTGATGTAAATTGTTTATGGAAATTATTCTTATAAAAAAAAACTTTAGCTGAGCTTTTTGTTTGGAGTAGGCAATTTGTAGCCAGTGCAAGGGATTAAATGTGCTTATGTTGTAAAAGTCATAATTCTGCATTTCTTCATTCTTTACTTAAACAAAACAAGCAAACAAAACTACCTGAGAAACATAACTCTTGACCCCACCTTCCAAACACTAACGCAAATCCTACTGCAGTTCTTCACAGTGGCACTATTTGATTGTAAATGATTCATCTCCTCTCCAGGAACTGGTTGCCTTTTACTCCCTGTTTGTGCTGTGTACTTTTCCGTTCCACTCTTGTTCAGTTACAGGGTGCAATTAGAAATGTAGGATAATGGCAGAATTTGACTGTGTTGAGATTTTGGAATTAAAACAAAGACATGGAAAAGCTGTTTACCCAACCTGCTGTTGTCAAGGGGACTGGTAACCTCCACCTACTCACAGCTTTTCAAGTGGTTTAGCAGAAATCAAGAAAATCAAGTTTCGTCTGTACTGTGGCTGCCAGTAAGCCCAGATTAATTTTTGTGGCAAACACTGAGCAGTGCTTCTATCAACTAGCAGGGGCTTGCACAGCACTGAGGGAGCCACCGCATTCACTGCTCCTTTCCTAAGCCTGATACAAATACGAGACTATTGGAACAGACATGCAGAAAAATTGAGCACCAAAGGTGTCTTGGTTAAGGTAACACATGTGGGGACTGCCACATCTATAAGCTGCTGGCTTTGACTAGAGTGGCTCTGCAAAGGAGCTTGGCCCACCAGGTTAGATTCATTTTTGTCTTGATACCTTCTTCCCATGGCATGGCTTACCTGCTCCCTGTTTTCATGTGGTAGGTGTTCCTTTTTCTCCCCTCATCCTGATGTTGGTACAGGTTCTTCTGTTTGGGTGATACCAGAGATGCACCTCTAGGCCTCCTTAGGTCTGGCTTGTCCCAGTGGCCTGCTTCTAGTTACTTCTCTATGGCCAAGTGCAAAGCAGTAAAAAAGAGAGGACTGAAGGAGGGCAAGGCACAGAACAAAGTGCAAGAAACTGGGTTATAAAACTACGTGGGAAATATAAAACACATAGGTGAGCAATGTGAAAAGCTGTGTGGGACTCAGCAGGCAGCTTTCAAAAGAGGAGTTTCACAGGAAAAAGCAGGAAGTTATTTGAAAGGAAGTGCAGTGGAAGGAATTGTCCACCAACCCTGTTGCTAAACAATTTTCAGTTTTATGTCAGGAAAGGAAGGTAATTAGAGTTGGTTGACAGAAGCAGAACAGGAAGCATTTGTGCTTCCCGTGACTTTCTTACAGCTTACATACAGGCTGGTCCTCAGCCATGTTCCTGCTACAGGTTCCTGAGTTCGTTTTAGTGGGTTAGGTTTATTTCCCCTAAAACAGGATGGAAGATCTGTCTCCTTTCATCTCTAAAGAGGGTGTTAGTTTGCTTCCCCCACCTCCACACATTCTAGAACTTCACATCAAACAGTTGCAAGTAAACACATGTGGAAGCAGGGCTAGGAGTCAAAGCAGGACCAAAGGACATTGTCAGGTCTGGGTTCCATGGGCTCAGTCTATATGCTGGAGTTCGAGTCAGTGTATGAAAAACAACAGAGAACAGGCTCGTTCACCAAGTCAGTCAATTATTTAGGAACTCCAACATTCCTGGCTTTTTTTAGGGTGTTAACTTCCTTCTTTTCCAAAGCAGTATCAGAATTTATGGCTGGGATTACAACAAAATGCAGTTCCACAAGCTGTGAGATGGCTGGTGCTACTTCATTCAGAAGAAATGGTCCTAGTGCTTTAATTGGAAAGCCTGTGCTGCAGCTGTATGCTGGCAGGCTCTCAGCCTGCAACACCCTCCTCCTTCCCCTCCCTCTGGAAGCTAGTAGCCTGCCATTTACAAATCTCCAATTAAACTTCCAAGTTTAATGGCTTTATTCCCCATGGATGTTACTTTGTATTGCACTATATGTTAGTTTCTCTTTAACACGTTGTTTTTTAACTTAATCTCACACCATGCTACATAGCCACAACATCTCACAGCATTTACGTAATGCTGTCACTAGATGTACATTCTTCAGGTATCACCAGCCACTGCTGAGACTGTGGCCCCTGTGCAGTCACTGACCCCACCACCAGAAGCCCATCAGCCAGGCCCTGCCTACCTCTGTCTCCACACCTGTGCCAAAGCCAATGTGGTTACTACTTTCCAATGACTGTGCTTCAACTCATAAAGTAACTTTACATGAAAAAGAAGTCATTGCACTTGATTACAACTAGTTTTGTTCCATTTCTGTGTAGAACAAAATTATGCAGACAGCGTGAGCTTTTGTGATTAACACTTGCCTGGTTCACATAGTTTATAAAATACTGTGTCCTTCCCTGGATCCCAAACTACCAGAACACAGTATCATCTTATTAGGAGATATGCATCTTTGGCAATCATGTTCTTTGTATAGTGCCTTTTTAAGTATTGACCAGCACTTTTGCTTAGAAAGTGCTTCTAAAGGCAACATGAAAGGGTGAAGGGTTCCTGAAACACTTAAAGTTTGGATTCCCACAGAGGGTTTCGCCTCTGTTTGCTTGTTTTGTTGCCTAGAAACTGACCTAAATAAGAGACTCCATGTAGACAGTGTTCTCTGTACAGAGGCTCTGTAATGGCAAAAGACTGTTTAATTGATATAAGCAGAAACATAAAGCATGCACTAACAGCGAATGTCCAACAGTCACTTCATCAAGGTGGCAAGTCAGCTGTGAAAGCAGCCTTTCTGTTTCAGCTTTAGTGTGAGCAGGTAAACTGTTCTTCATCTTTCATTTTGTCAGATGTGAATCTTGAGGATAATTTTATTTGTACTTTAACCTTAATCTGTCCAGTGATTTTAGTCTGAGTAACAAGACATCCATACCATCTATAGGAGAGGTGAACTTACAACCCTAAGTAGTGAGATCCACGTTCTGTGCAATATCTGATATTTCAGCTGGGTGGAAAAAAGGTAAGAGAATAGCACCAGTAACTGGTAAAAGCCAGAAAGACAGGGGACCAACAAGGCATTGAGCTGCTTCAGACCCCAAGAGTCCTTAAAGAACACATCAAAAATGGACAGATTTCATATGTAGAAACTGTGATAATTCAGCAAGTGCTGAAGTCTCATAGCAGAAAACCAGCCTCTAGCCTGCAGCTCACTGGATATTGATACAGCATTGACTGCCCAAAACACATTTGCTTGAGAGGATACTAATCTTTTTTATTTTGTTTTTAGAGAACTGGAATCAAATACCACTTTTAACAGATACTGTACAGAGCAGCTATAGGCTTTTTCTTCCCTTTATTATGAATACATTTGGTTCCCGGCAGTTCTGTATTTTACATTCAGTACAGAATGAATACTTTAAACCCACAAGATTTCTTATTCATAATTGGATGAAAATAGTGCAGCTTCATTTTATTGATTTTCATGTCTATTTTACATCTTCTCTTGTACAACTTCAGGGTGACAAACTTTGTTTGGAAAAAAAAGATCCCAAACTGGCAATCTCTGTGTTCAGACTCTTGGCAGTCTTAACTGAATGCCTTACATTTGTCTTGTGAATAGAAATGACCTGATTTCCAGAAATGGTGGCTGTCCTCAGTTCTCACTGATCAAAAGGGACTCTGAAGAGCACTCCTAATGTCTGAAACTCATGCTTTTTTTAATTTTGGGGTGTTTTTTTTTTTTGTTTGTGTGTTTGTTTTTTTAAGCCTACAGCTTTATAAATGTAATTATTAGAAATTCAGATTGGAGAATTTGGCCTGGAAAAGAGTGCACCTGATTTCTTTATTCATTGAGCTCTTCTTCATCATCTTCAAAAGCTTCCTCTCCATCATTGGCTGTTGCTTCTTGGTATTGCTGATATTCTGAAACCAGATCATTCATGTTGCTTTCTGCTTCTGTAAATTCCATTTCATCCATTCCTTCTCCTGTAAACCAGTGAAGGAAGGCCTTTCTCCGGAACATGGCTGAAAACTGCTCTGAGATCCTTTTGAAGAGCTCTTGAATAGCAGTACTGTTGCCAATGAAGGTGGATGCCATTTTAAGGCCACGAGGAGGTATGTCACACACTGCCACCTTGACATTGTTTGGGATCCACTCCACAAAGTAACTGCTGTTCTTGTTCTGAATGGCCAACATCTGCTCATCAACCTCCTTCATGGACATGGGACCACGGAAGACAGTAGCCACTGTCAAGTATCGCCCGTGTCTTGGGTCACAGGCTGCCATCATATTTTTGGCATCAAACATCTGCTGGGTGAGCTCTGGAACAGTGAGTGCTCGGTATTGCTGGCTGCCTCGGGCTGTTAAAGGAGCGAAGCCTGGCATGAAAAAGTGAAGGCGTGGGAAAGGGACCATATTTACTGCCAGCTTCCGAAGGTCAGCATTTAGTTGGCCTGGGAAACGCAGGGATGTAGTTACCCCACTCATGGTAGCAGAAACCAAGTGGTTTAAATCCCCATATGTTGGAGTGGTAAGCTTCAGGGTGCGGAAGCAAATGTCATACAACGCTTCGTTGTCAATGCAGTAGGTTTCATCTGTATTTTCAACCAGTTGGTGGACAGAGAGTGTAGCATTGTAAGGCTCTACCACCGTATCAGAAACCTTTGGGGAGGGCATGACACTAAAGGTATTCATTATCCTGTCCGGATATTCCTCTCGTATCTTGCTGATGAGTAGGGTTCCCATGCCAGACCCTGTCCCTCCTCCCAGGGAATGAGTGAGCTGAAATCCTTGCAAACAATCGCAGTGTTCACACTCCTTTCTGACTACATCAAGTACAGAGTCAACCAACTCTGCCCCTTCTGTATAGTGTCCTTTAGCCCAGTTGTTTCCTGCACCAGTTTGTCCTAAAATAGCATACAATATGGAAAGAAAATACACAATATTATTGGCAAGGTTTGGTATTTGCATACTAAATGGATTCACATCTGTAACAAAAGCTGCTATAAATCAGTCAGGTAGATAACTGTGCTTTTCAGTTTTGCCTACAAATATATTTGTAAGTATCAACATAAACCTTTCATATAGTCTCATTTTGCCTCAAATCCCTGGTAGCTTTCATCTATGCCTCTGGGTGTTTGGGTTTTTTAAAATTTTTGGTATTTAACCTTCTATAAATACAGAAATGGCCTTAGCTCCTTGTTTTGAAAGCTTTCACACTCCCAACCCTCCTTATTCCATAAACACAAGACAACTGTTTAATCTTTTAATACTTTCTGTTTATAAGGACCATGACACATACAAAGCTAAATCACAGATACACATTTCTAAATGAAAGGTTCTTGGACTGCTCTCCTGAAATACAGGCACTGTTATCATTCAAAGATAAGACTGGGCTTCAGAAGTCCTGCTTAAATTGTCATATCAAGAGCTATACCTTTTTTAAGTCATGGTTACCTACCCCAGATGAAAATACCGACTGACAGAAGCTTCAAGAAGGTAATTTCAAAAACTTAGAAGTTATTATGTGCCTTTTAGTGTTTTCTACAACTTCACTGTTCTTTAGAACCTGCAAAGCAACTTGCAAAACTGGGTTACTGATGTTTCATGAGCCCCTTATATTCTCCCCAAGGCTTCCATTCTCCTTTTATATGCCACTCAGTTTATTAAGATGCACAGTCTTGATCCTTTGCTGAGTCACTGTTTTGTTAAGTAATAACAAAATAACAGCAACAAGGAGGATTACATGGGGGACCAGTTTTTCAATACTCCCATTCCTCATGGTGGCTACTATGTACCTACACTATGCCACTGAACTCACCTAGTGGTACTCTTTTGAGTGTTACTCAAAGAGTCACAGAATGGTTTGGGCTGGAAGGGACCTTAAAGATCATCCAGTTCCAACCCCAACCAATACTTTCAGAAATAGGTTAGAGATACCAACTTCTGCATTGCTCTCCAAGACCTTCACTTTTCTTCCTATTTACTACATCCCATTTCAACTACCACTTTTGGGAACCGAATTTTCCACAGTTTGGCACTGTGTTGGTGCCAGACATATGAATCAGGGAAACTGCTTATTGGGATATTGTTTAAATATGATGCACTTCATTTTCACTGCATAAATGCTTGCTTTCCTCATGATGTTTTGGCTTAGTTAATACATTGTTCTCATGTTGCTATATTTTTCTCTCTCCAAACCCAGGGAGCTCAGCACTTCCTGTCCAGCTGGGCAAAACACAAAATAATATCCTTTCATAATTAAATATGCTTACAAGCATCTGCAGTCTGCTTAAGCAGTTTCTCTACAAGACTGGGCAGCTCATCAGGATGTGCACTAACAAGCAGACATCACTCCAAGATGCGGAAGGATCTTAACAGAGCTAAATCGTGAGTTTAGGACTTTATTTTATAGATTGCCTCTTGGGAAAACACGCCATCCTTTTTTGGTGGGCAGACAAAATGGAGAATAGGTACAAAAAACATGCCCAGTAAACTGATACTACTGATACTATTTCCAGATCCATTGGCTCTACATCACTGTAAGACAACCACATCCCAGAACATCTACAATGAAGCCTGAAGGCTCCAGACTTCTTATCCATGGCAATACAGTATAGTCTGGAGGGTGCCATGCCTCTGAAAACACTGCCCCACACCTGGAAATCTTGATCATGACCCTGTGAAGCCCTACTAGATGCCCTCCACTTACCAAGTACCCAGCAGACCTCTGAAAATCTCAGACAACATGTAATATGATGAAATTCTACCAAGATTAAATCTCTAGGTGGAAAGTGAGCCTGTCCACAAAATCAGGACTTGGCAGACCTTTTGCCAGTCCTAGAAGCTCTGTGTTCTATGCAGCCCATCTCTAGCATCCTGCCTCTGCCTTTTCTTACTGTGCATTTGCTGAGATCTAAAGGACACTTACACAAAGCAATCCCACAACTTATCTGCATTCTTGGTGCCTCCAGATCCTTCGACCACTATTTGTTTCTCTAACACATTGTAGGGTTATCACGCATGTGCAGGTTGAGCTGCACATGAACGGAAGCCATTTGCTTAACAATTTACTTTTTAATTCCTAAAATAGCAACTATTTTCTGGAATTTTCTTTAACTCCTTTCCTCTCTTCACCACTTTAAAAAGACAAACATGGGAAGAGAGATCAGTAACTAGCACACTAGCTCTTTGAAGCCTAGTGTGAACAGCCTTGGTACAGAACTCATGGTGTGATTTAGAGGGGAAAAAATGGCTTCTTTGATTGGCTAACAGACATTTTGTGGTTGCCCCTGCCAGTTCATAAAGCTTAAATTGGGGTGGTATCTATATAGTAAAGCCAACAAGGGTACACGCAAGAAATGAACAAATGCAGTAACGTACAAATGAAAACTGGCTAACAACAGCAGATACACCAGAGTGCACAGCAGTTCCTGGTGGGCAGTTCTGTGCTGTTAGGCAGCCAGAAGACCTGCTGCTCTCATATAACAAGATCATTCCACCTGTGTTGATTCATCTTTTAGGTCACTACCTTGTCAACACAAGCATTAAAACACAAGGGTTATTTTGTGTCCATCTCAATCTCCTGCTGGTCTGAGCTAAAACTCCTGTATCTGGAGCGTGTGATTGTGTACTCAATATAGCTGAGTTACATCCTAGTTGATGGTCCATGGTTACTTGCTATGGAGACACAGGCACACGCAGGTATGTATAAGCAGAGGTGGAAAACATCTCCAACAGAATGAGCCCTACCAGCCTGTGGTAAAGCAAGCATGGGACTGCCAGCTTCTGCCACAAATGCCTCTGTGGGACCATGCCGGATTTTTAAGAGAGAAAACAAAAGGCTTTGTTGGCTTTTGACAGAGAAGATCATTACTTCAGCACTCAGCCATTCTACATTATTCAGCAGGTTGGGAGGACAAGTGCCTTATGCTGGCAGGGGCCTCTGTCAGACACAAGTTGATCACATGCTGTTGGTTCATTGTTATCTTGGCAGGAAGAGGAATACAGGGAACTGGACTATTGTTGAAGACATTCTGAACTCATTTTGCTCTGGTTTTACTGGTGGCATGCCAAACTGCAAAGCTCAAGCATTTCCATAGGTCAGAGGAAATCACTTTCAGAGGGCTTCTGTGGTCCATGCAGGAGAAAGGGAATGAAAGGAAAAACCTGAATACAGAAGCATACTTCACAAAGCTGCCTATGCTTATGGCTTTTCTCCCCAAACTTACTTCTACTTGTAGTAACTGAAAGCTCCTTTGAAAGACACATTTAACTCTGCTGACATGGATTCCACAGGAAAACAATAGGGCTAGCATTAGAAGTTTTAAGTCAGATACTCTTATGATTTCTATACTCCCTACCTCAACAGCAACAACTCAGACTTAAGTTTGGTTTATACCACCCAAATTTCCTCTGTCTGACCTTGGCATTGTTCCTTCCTTATGTATACACAATATACCAAACTAAGTTGCCACCTAAGCTTGCCTTGGCAGGAGGAAATGTGTTTTGTAGCTGGTGCAAACTTAGAAACCAAAAGAAGATAAAAGTTCTCGTGGTAGGTTTCATTCAGACTTCTGTTTCGGCAAGTGGATCACCTAATTTTCACACATTTTCTCCTTTAGTGTGAAGGGACCAATAATGCTTCTATACTTCATAAGGGCAAAATGAAAATTCTAATTAAAATGGAAAAAAAAGAAATTTAATCATTGTAATGTGTATTTTTAAGCTTAGATGGAAAATACCACACAAGTCTGAAGTAAAATAGTGAAGACCAGAACAACTCTCTACAAAAAACACTGCAAAACCAGAAGTTCTCCACATACTCTCAGACTGTTCCTCATTCTGCTGGAAAATAACCCAGTAACTGATCTTCTTCCACTGTTTACTATACTGCAGGGATCTGCTGAAAAAGTTGAATTACACAGCCTATAAGTAATTCAGTACTCAAGCATTTAATGTGAATTCAAATGAAGGGTAGTCTTGTTGGTTTGTGGTTGAGGGTTCCCTCCCTCCCCTTTCCATTTTCTGCATAATTTCCATGCAATCTGTTGTAAAGAAGTGGTCTCAGTATTTCTCCAGAGTTCATATATATGGAAAGCAAATGAAAACTGGATACTACAGGAAACTTTCAGTAGCTTGCTAACTGAAGGCATGAGTAACAGAATGCTTTTTCAGTTACTGGGATCTTTTAAATGGCCTACAGATAATTGCAATTGCATTGTTAAGATATTAGGATTTCTCAGTACTAACCGTCACTTTGGCATAGGGAGATTAAATGCTTTTTGACTGTTCAGTCCTGGATTTTTAAAAAAGTGATGTCCACATACCAAAGATGAAATTATCAGGCCGAAAGAGCTGACCAAAAGGACCAGATCGCACACTATCCATGGTTCCTGGCTCCAAGTCCACCAAAACTGCTCTTGGTACAAATTTCTGGGCTACAATAAAAAGTAAGCATACCCTTAATGTTCTGAAATAAGCAACATGGTTATAGCTTTCAATACACAATCATACTGTCTCATATTATTAGTCTAGCATAGATGTATACATATAAATATTCCCTATACAGAAAATCATGGTAGCAAGAAACCCCAGCACCATAGGGACAAATTAATTCTGCTTTAAAAACAGACCTGACATCTTTGGGGTCCTACAGATGGCATACTATGTTTTGTGAGCCATTTTTAGCAACAGATATGAGGAAGGGAAGTTTCTGATTAGAAAAATATTTGACATGCTCTTTGTAGGAAAATAGATAGTATTTTCTGTGAATAATAGGGCGAGTGAAGAGTTTATGTTCAAACAATCCTAATGCATCTCACAACCTTTTATGCCTGATGAATTAACCTCCACTGAAAGCTACTTGGTGTAGGTGACAAACAGTAGCAGTTTGCACATCTACCACAAAGCACAAATAAAGCAGCTGTATCCAGTTGAAGTGTTCAAGGAAACTTGGACAAATAATATGAATTAACGCAAGCTGGATAAGAGGTGAAGCATTCACACTAATACACTAAAGGACAAGATGCACATTTTACAGTTAACACCCTTCAACACCTGACTGACTCAAGAGGATTTAGGAGCCTTGGCATCTTATTAATGAATTGCTATGGAGTTCTCAATTAGCTGTGGCCCAACCCTCTCAGTCATGAAATCAGAGACAGTGCTACAGATACAGGCTCATATAACAAACAGTTTAATTTGGGGTAATTGATAAGACACAGCTGGTGGAGTAATCATATGTTTAAGGAGCAAACACCTAGCACATTGTGAAGTAACAAACAAACCTCCACCTCCAGACCTTCAATACAACCCCTTGTGACATTTCTCTCTGCCTTGCGACATAACACCCAGTTTTCAGTTTATAAGAAAGTATCTTACATAAGAAAGTAATTTTTTCTGTGTATAGCAAGGTGAGCCGGGAGGGACTTTCTACAAGGGCATGTAGGGATAAAACAAGGGGGAACTGCTTTAAATCAAAAGAGGGTAGATTTAGATTACATATTAGTAAGTAGGTCTTCACTGTGGGGATAGTAAGGCACTGGAACACATTTCCCAGAGTGTGGCTGCCCCATTCCTGTAAGTGCTCGAGGCCAGGCTGGATGAGGCTTTGAGTAAGCTGGTTTAGTGGAAGGTGATGTGCCCTTGGCAAAGGAGGGGAGTGGAACTAGACCGTCTTTCATGTCCCAAACCGTTCCACACTTGTACAATTTCTGTGCCCCTTCCCACGGAGAACCCCATCCTGCACCCCTTCCCCATCCCACACTTACAAGATGATTCATTGTAGTAGACATTGATCCTTTCCAGCTGCAGCGCTGAGTCACCGACATAGCCTCCGGCTGGGTCAATGCCATGTTCATCGCTTATCACTTCCCAAAACTAAGGGAGGAGGAGAAGTGTGTTGGAAACTCCCCTGCGGAGCACTGGGGGCCCTGCCCATCGCCCGCGCGGGGGACGGCGGCCCCGTGCCGCAGCTGCCGGATTCCTGACGTGCCCGCTGCCCCTCCCGTCCCGGACAGGACCGAACCGGGCGGGACATGGCGGCTGGCACCAGGATTTAAAAGCAACGGACAAACGGCAGCCGCTGAACTACTCGCTCCAACGGGCTGCGGCGCTTCAGTGCTCGTGGGCCGCTTTTTCCCGCTTTAGAGCCACAGCCCGGCCGGTTCAAACATAAACCCGAAATAATAAATAAATAAATAAATTAAAAGAAGGTCCCGTCTAGTTTCGGCACTTCCCAAAGCCTTTTATGGTCACAGGGAGAGGCGCGATGCCCCGCATCCCGAGAGCGTCCGGCGCCTCCCGGCAGCGCCTCACCGGGGACACGGGAAGGCAGCAGCCGGCAACGAGGAGCGGCTGGCGCTGCCCAGCCCATTCCATCCCACCCCGCCGATGTAGCGGCACAGCTCACAGAAGCGGCCGGGCACGACCCGCAGAGCACTTCAGAGACTCCGCTAAACGGCTGCCGGGCAGCTGCAGCCCCGTGCCCCGTCAGGCTCACCTTGGTCCCGATCTGGTTTCCGCACTGGCCCGCCTGGATGTGCACGATCTCCCTCATGGCGACACTCCCCACCCAACTCTACGCACCGCCGGCCAGCCGGGCGCCGCTTTATGGGCTCTGAGGCGGGCGCCCACCCTTCCCTCTCCCCTCCTCCTTCCCCACACCCCCCCCCCGCAGCGGCTCGCCCAACGACCGGCGCCCCGCGCGCGCTCCGCCAACTGCCGCCCCCGCCCGCCGGGGACCGCCCTCGCCCCGTCCGTCAGCGGCTCGGCCCCGCCGCCGGGCTGAGGGGACCGCGGAGGCCGCGTGCGGACATGGTGCCTCTGCCCGGCCCCGAGGGTCCCGGGGACCCGCCTGTCCTCTCCTTGCTCAGCTTCTCTGTCACTAAAACCCCGCCCGGCGAACGCGGGTGTGTCATCTCGGCCTACCGAGGCACCCTGCCCTTGCTGAAGGTGGACACGGTCGTCTTCTCCCGTTATTCCTTGGCCTGCTGCCCCACTGTCGGTGGGGCAGGTCGCAGTCTTGTCTGAAGTGGCAGCATCCCAAGAAATGAGTGAGCCTTCTCAGTGCCTCACCAACGGCCATCTTCTCTGCATGGCTGTTTTCTGATGTGGTTTTGCCAGCAAGATAACAAGCTGCTGCCTGAAAATTGCAACTGGGAAGGCAGTTGTGTCTCCAACTTGTCTCTGTGAAGCAGTGTTCCTGAAAACTCATGTCACTGCAATACACAGCATGCTCTGGAATGCATGTAGTCTGAATAGCTTGATTTGTAACGAAAAGGAAGATTCTCCTTCGCCTCCAACAAGTCAGACAAGCTCCCACAGCTGCTGACTCTCCTGATCCTGTTAGGCAGCTGTCGCAAGGTTTTCCAGGTAGAGGAAAGCTGCCTGTTTAAGTGCCAGCGTGATTCTTCTGAGGGATACCATTGCCTAAGTAGCCTGTTCTGATACATAGCCCTGGTGGGAGGCATTCATCTGTCCATGCACATCTTTATTGCCTGACCACATCTCTGCTGTTGTGCAAGGGCAGCCCTGAGGCTGGTGTTGCAGAACCTCATTATCTACTTGATCAGAAGTGACCCATCTGGGACCCTCCTGCAGAGTAATCTTGGGTGCTGCCTACATCTTGAACACAGTTAAGGTAAGGAATTGATAAATAACCCGAAATCTGTACTTAGGCTGGGAGGCTACCTCCTGCCTGCCCTCACATGGCTGTGACATGACCGGTGTTATAGATATTTTTTAGCAGGGCTAGCAGCTTCTTGCAAATGACCTCCAAATAGCTCCCACACACTATGCTAGGCTGACTCAAATGTCTGACATCAGGGAAGCTGCTGGAGGATCACTGTTTTTGCCTTGCAAGCAGCCAGCAGCCAGGACTGGATACTGTGTGCCTTTTTCTCTGCTGAAGGACTTGAAATAAATGTCCTTCTTTGTGTAATTTGCATTTTTGGAACATGAATCCATGAACAAGCCATTTATTCAGTAGCCTGATTAGTGAGGTCATCTTGGGCTTTGCTTGTATCTATATGTTCTTGAATATGCTTTCCAGGCCTGGCTTTCCCCATGCTTTGCAATGCTTCCTTTTAGAATCATAGAATCACAGAATGGTTAGGGTTGGAAAGGACCTTAAGATCATCAAGTTCCAACCCGCCTGCCATAAGCAGGGACACCTCACACTAAACCATGTCACCCAAGGCTGTGTCCAACCTGGCCTTGAACACTGCCAGGAATGGAGCACTCACAACCTCCCTGGGCAACCCATTCCAGTGCCTCCACCACCCTAACAGGAAAGAATTTCTTCCTTATATCCAATCTAAACCTCCCCTGTTTAAGTTTGAAACCATTACTCCTTGTCCTGTCACTACAGTCCCCAATGAAGAGCCCCTCTCCAGCATCCCTATAGGCCCCCTTTCTCAGCCTGTCTTCATATGGGAGATGCTCCAGTCCCCTGATCATCCTCGTGGCCCTCCTCTGGACTTGTTCCAACAGTTCCATGTCCTTTTTATGTTGAGGACACCAGAACTGCACACAATGCTCCAGGTGAGGTCTCACAAGAGCAGAGTAGAGGGGCAGGATCACCTCCTTCGACCTGCTGGTCACGCTCCTTTTGATGCAGCCCAGGATACGGTTGGCTTTCTGGGCTGCAAGCACACACTTTTTACTATTTGATGGTTTCTGCTTGGCATCAACTTGCCTGTTACAACCACCTTTTTAAAAAAAAATTCAGTTAGTTCCTAGGTTCAGTTACTGGTGAGTGTGTGCTCCCAATAGGCACATGCACACGCACATGTGTATGCCTACAAACACACCACCCCTCCACTCCCCCATATATTACACACATGGCTGGCAACACTGATTGACACAGGCAGAAAACACAGTGCTCACGCAAACACAAATGACACTAATAGCCTCATCCTCTTCCCCTTTCTGGCTGATCAGGACAGAAGTCCATTAATGAAAATATCTGTTCATATACATCCACAAAATATGGATCCCTCAGTAGATGTCAAGGATGTCTTAGACATCCCATTCAGTGCCTGACGCTGGGTCCCAGGTCTTTCCAGTTGCTGACACTTGGAAATGTTAACCCCAGAGGCCCACTGCTCCATTCCAGTTGTTGGTATTCAGACATACAGACACACACACACACAAGCTATGGCTCACTCATCCATTATCTGGTTTTAGGACACTCAGCCTATTCAGTAGCTGGCATTGGATCCTAAGCTGTGTCATGTAGAGATACAAACAGGCAAACTTTCTGAGGTTGATGGTCCAGACTGTGACCTTACTAGTAGTTGACTCCCAGACCCCACCACAGCCTCCTCAGTTGGTGTCTTTCATGCCCTGGTCCCTCCACAAGCCACCTCACAGATCCTCTGAGTCTTTTCACTATTTTACCTGGACTTATGGCTACTCCCAAATTTGAGTCCCAGGCTTCTAACCCTACTCTCTAGCTACCCTGGCTTGGTGTTTAGTAGTGACCGCATGCTGACATACAGATCCACACAGTCTGCCTGCACTCTGGCCTCTCCAGTTGCTCCATCACAGACAGGCCCCTATGACTCGTGGCCCCCACCTCTAATTGCTGGCACTGAAACCGCCATACACACATATACACGTGGAATACAAGACACCACTCCTCCCAACCAGGAAAATAATTAAAATACAGTTTAATAAGACAAGCCAGACTGAGGTGATCGGGTGCAAAGCATAGCCAGATAAGTGTGCTGAGCAGCAACCTCTTTACATCCAACCAGACGATTTAGCCCCTGTATCCATACCAAAACACCTTTATTCCCAAGAAATTTTCCCCACCTTTGAGTCTTCCTCTAAACATCGCAGAAGTCTTCTTGCACAGTCTCAAAGACTCTCTTTCTTTCCATCCCCTAAAGCATCCCATACCTCTGCAAGCAGTAACCCCTCTCTATACAGTGACCCACGAAGCCTTTCCTATTGAATGGTGGTGACAGGCGTCACACCTGTCCCATGATCTGATCCCATTTTGGGTGGAGCCAGGTCAGGGGCTCCTTCTCCGTGGGTATGTTATTGGGGTTCCCTCACCTGTCTGTTTTCCTTTGTGTTCATGGAGGTAAACCTTGGATCACATCCAGGAGTAGATCAAACCTGTTTGATCATGTGAAACAAATTATATTTTGAGAATGTTAGAAGTTAAAAATGGACAGAGGAAGGAAAGTGAGGCAGTAAAAGAAGCAATGAGAGCGTATTGTAGTAGAGCCTTCGTGTCTTCTGAAAAGCTGTGTAGGTTGCACTACCAGTGTGAGTCATGGTTGGAAGGTTTGTCTACTGTTTGGGAACAGCAGTTGATCAAACACTGTTTAGAGGCCAGAACTTCAGCCAGTTTCCCACGCATCCAAAATAACCCACTGAAGTACGTGTAAGACTGCAGAACTGTATGCATGATGCAGGTGAAAAACAGCTTACCCAACAAATTTGCATCTCACTTGTGCACATTTTATAGCTACACAAGTATGTTCTAATATTCAGTCACATCTGAATCAATCTTCAGCTTCTCCATGTTTTATTGCTAGTAATCTGCAAAGAAGCAACACCCATTTGTTGGTCATTGACTGTAAATGTACCTTCAAATCCTTTTCATCCATGCTTGTGTTTACTTAGCAGCTCAGCTGACTTGGGAGGTGTAGGTGCCATTATAACCTGTGTCTACAAAAGCCTACACATTTGCTTTGAGTCCCCACAGGCTTGGTCTGGGATTTTAAAGGCACTTAGGTGTTTCAAAATCTTACCATGTACTTGACTGCTGTAGATTCCTCCTGGATGTATTTTAAAGCCCCACTAAACACCTCTTGGAAATTTAAGGCATCTAAATGTATTTAAAGATTTCTCTCTAGGTGCTTGATCTGAGTCCATAAGATTCATTCTATAAACAGCTTAACATAGGAACACACCGTAAAGTCTTCACAATGAATTTTCACTTGTTGTATTTGGCCATGTAGTCTCTTTCTCAGATACCTATAACATAAATTAGCTTCTAACCTCCATAACTCACTGCCTTTTTTTAATTCCCATTCATTTCAGAGGCTAATTTAATATTTGTAGTATGCTTTATTCATCATGCACAAAATAGGAAGAAAGTTTTCTTAAGCTTTCACTTGCAAATTTACTTCTTTTTTTT